>CAUYQS010070995.1:0-10102 GCA_963574585.1 Otolemur crassicaudatus | reverse complement strand
CTCCAACTCCTGGGCTCAAGCGAGTCTCCTGCCTCCGCCTCCCAAGTAGCTGGGACCACAGGCGCCCGCCACAACGCCCGGCTATTTTTTGGTTGCAGCCGTCATTGTTGTTTTGGCGGGTCCGGGCTGGGGATTCGAACTCGCCACCTTAGGTGTACGTGGCTGGCGCCTTAGCCGGTTGAGCTATAGGCGCCGAGCCTACACTTTCTTTTTGAGACAGAGTCTCACTTTGTCACCCTTGGTAGAGTCACAGCTCACAGCAACCTCCAACTCTTGGGCTTAAGCAATTCTCTTGCCTCAGCCTCCCAAGTAGCTAGGACTACATATATACAGTTTTAATATCATTTTTGAACCCAATGTGTCCTGCTTTTTTCCCCATTACTAAATTGTTTTCTATGCCTTAATTTTTAAAAACTGCTTAATATTTAATTTTAGAATATACTACAAATTACTTAAAAATTTTCTACTGTTGACCATTACTGTTGACCACTCTATGATAAATAGCTCACTGATAAACTTAATGAAATTAAATTTTACATATATCGTTAATTTTTTTCCTTAGAATAAATTCCTGTAATTAGAGCTATCAGGTCAAAAACCATTTTGCTCATTCTTATTTATTAGATTATTTTATTGTAAACAACTGTAATCTTCAACAATTAGAAGAGGTAGAGGAAGATTCTAGGCATCATTCCCAATACCCTCAAAATAATGTGGTAAACATTAATAAAAGAAGATTAAGGCTAAATTCCTCACATGTAACAACATAACAGACAGTTTTTAAAAAAATGAAGAACACTCATTCAAACTGTAAGCTCAATAAAGTCCCAACTCTGTTATTATGGAGTTTCCAGTAGTGCTTTGAATGAAACATTCACCAGAGGCAAGAAGGTGGCAAGGGCAGGATTGAATTAAAGTCTTAGAGTCAGGTAACAAAATCATCTGGAAATTTCTAACACAGATCTGATTGGAATCATAAGCACAGAGCATCATTTCTAAGAATGTTGGGCTGTTGCACTGACAAGATTCTCATACTGTACTCTGCAAAGCCCAAACTCACTGAGCCACAGTGCTAACCAAACCTTTATCTTAAACTCCAAGCATCTCACTAGTGAAAATAATCACTCACCAGCAATCAGAATCATCGCTGTCTTCAGTTATGCCCATCAGCAAAGCTTCTATCCTTCAGTTCTATCCAGTAGATCCTTGATATTAAATACAGTGAATTTAATCTTAGGGGAGTTTTTGATAAGAAGCTTACAGATGCTAACCATAATTCTGACCTCTGAAGTATGGATTCTGGATTAGGGAATTGCCAATGTTAACCAGTAGCAGTACTAGTATAGGTTAAAGCCAACACTCCCAAAAACATACACACAGCCATCAGCCATACTTCACACTAGACAACAGTTTTAATTAAACACTATATGGAAATTTATACACATTGTAAATATGAGATCTATTCATTTTGTCAAAGTTTGTACCAATTTGCTCTTTCATCACCATTTTCATTGCCTACTTGCTAAATGAGTATTATAATTTTACTTATATCTTTTCTCATTGTAGTCATGAAATGTTTTTATTTTCCATTTGTTTATTATGAGTGAGATTAAAGTTTTTTTGTACATTTTTGTGTTACATGCATTTTATGACTTACCTCTTTGCATTTTGTTCATTTGTTTGAGTGTTCGTTTTCATACTACAGAGTAGTCAAACTTTTCAGTATATTTAAGATAATAAACTTTTATTTGTTTCAAATTTTTTTGTATTTTCCTTAAACTTCAGAAATTTGGGGGCCTGGGTACAGTGGCCCATGCCTATAATCCTAGCGCTTCGGAAGGCCAAAGCGGGTGGATTCCCTGAGCTCACAGCGAGATTCCATCTCTAAAAAATAACCAGCCATGGTGGCAGGCACCTGTAGTCCCAGCAACTTAGAAGGCTGAGGCAAGAGAATTGCTTGAGCCCAAGAGTTTGAGGTTGCTGTGAACTATGATGTCACACAACTCTACTGAGGGTGACAAAATGAAATTCTGTCTCAAAAAAATATAGATATATTTATAGACGCATTTTACATTGTTATGTAATTAAATTTATTATTTTTTCCTTACATTTCTCTTTGATGTCAGATTTTTTAAGTACTTTCTTAGGTTTGACTTCTGGACTGGTAATGCAAAGAGTTCAACAGATTCACTCCTCAGGAAAACAAAAATAACTGGAGATGAAAATTATTTAAACACACACATTTGAAGCCTGTAGAAGCAGTTTTAAGGGCATATATTAAACAAAGAAAAGATCTGGGGGCAAGGTCTCACTCCATTGCCGCAACCAGAATGCAGTGAAACAATCAGAGCTCACAGTAATCTCAAACTCCTGGGCTCAAGCAGATCCTGCTACCTCAGCCTTCCAAGTAACTGGGAACTGGGACTACAGGCACGTAGCACAGCACCAAGCTGAGCTAATTTGTGTGTGTATGGGTGGGGGGGGAAGAGGTCTTGCTATATTGCTCATAAAGAAATATTTATTTGGGCCCTGGGCCTGGTGGCTTAGGCCTATTATCCTATCACTTGGGAGGCTGAAGTGGGAGGCTCTCTTAAGCTCCAGAGTTCCAGACCAGCCTGAACAAGTGTGAGACCCATCTCTGCCACAAAACAACAATAACAACAACAACAAAAATAGCCAGACATTGTAGCAAGGGCCTATAGTCCCAGCTACTTGGGAGGTTGAGGCAGGAGGACCACTTGAACCTAAGAGGTTGAGGGTGTGGTGAACTACTCCAGCCTGAGGCAACAGAGAATCTGTCTCAAAAAAAGTAATTCCAGAAAATCTGCTAAAACTCATCAAAAACACTATTGGAAAGACATCTGGAGAACACTTAAAGAACTAAAAATAGACCTGCCATTTGATCCTATAATTCCTCTACTAGGTGTATATCCAAAAGACCAAAAATCACACTACAATAAAGATATCTGTATCAGAATGTTCTTTGCAGCCCAATTCATAATTGCCAGGTCATGGAAGAAGCCCAAGAGCCCATCTATCCACGAATGGATCAATAAATTGTGATATATGTACACCAGGGAATACTATGCAGTCATTAAGAAAGATGGAGATGTTACCTCCTTCATGTTTACATGGATGGAGCTGGAAAATATTCTTCTTAGCAAAGTATCCCAAGAATGGAAGAAAAAGTATCCAATGTACTCAGCCCCACTATGAAACTAATTTATAGTTTTCATAGGAAAGCTATAACCCAATTTTAGCCCAGGAACATGGGGAGAGGGAAGAGGGAGGGGCGGGGAAGAAGGAGGGTGGGTGGAGGGAGGGTGATTGATGGGATCATGCCTATGGTTCATCCTATAAGGGTACATGTGAATCTATCTAAATTTAGAATATTAATGTCTTAATACAATAAAAAAAAAACAAAACAGTAACAGTCTGCAACATCTGAACCATGAACTTCTTGCAGCTCAGGAAGCCAGAAACTCCTCTCCAGGTGAGTGCAGCCAAAAACACAGTGCTTCTGCCACACCAAAGTTCCCAGTAGAGGGAATATATGTGAGTATCTTTGTGGGAGGGGTACGCCCTTGCCATTTGTTATCTTCTCTACAATTACCTCTTGCAGAGGCTAATTACTAGGGGAGTATGGCCAAGAGATCAGGGCTACCTCCCAAACAGCCCCCAGTCACAGAGCGGAGGCTCTTCCTCTAGCACAGCAGGCTGAAAGTACGGGGACCCCAACTGTACGCTATTTTAAATTGTACACAAACTTTATGGCCACCCTGTACAGGAGGCTACTGTCCCCCAAGATCCCTCCTAAATCTAAGGATGTCGCTCAAACGTATCCCACTGTCCCCACAGTCAGTTCTAAAACCCGGGCTCAGAAATTTTGTCCAAGAAGAGAGGTTAGCCATAAGGAAAAAACAAACAAACAAAACTCTTTGATTTTACTTGAAACAGAGTGTGGAGACATTCATTCCTATTGGGTGCTTTCAAATAAAATAGAGATTTTGGAGGAATGCAATTAGGAAGAAGATGGTAGCTTCATGAGGGATATAAAGTAGACCACAAACCAATAGGCCTGCCAGAGAAAAAATCAGGGAAAAAAATGAGTGAAAGAGAGCTTTCTTTGGGTCAGAGAAAAATGCAGACATTGATCTCAAAATTACTCCATAAAAGAGGCCAAATTTAGTTAGAATGGTCTCAGTCTAGGGAGCAATTTATGCTCCAGGGTATTGTCAAAAACAATAGATCAATCAGTTGGGAATTAGTAGAGCTTAACAGCTGGTTGTAATCATGGAAAAAGAGAGGGGAAGACAATCCTTCCACAGTTATCCCAGGATGACTGTGCACATGCCAGCCTGCTCCCTTGGAGGAGCGAATTCAGTCTTCACAGTATGAGGGAAATAGACTTCAATATAATAGCCCAGCAAGTGACTATACAAATAAACAAGCAAACAACCATAAACACTGGAGGCAAGAGGAAACAATGAACAACTCTGCACATTTGTAACAATGTATTATCTAAAATATCCGGATCTCAACAACAATTACCAGACATGCAAACAAGAAAGTGTGAAGCAACAATAGAAAAAAAAAAATCCCTCCAAGTAACCATTATGAGTACATTTACATAACTGATGGATAGAATGGTTGAAGAAGCAAAGGAAGGTATGATGACATTGCCACTCAATCACAGAATGTCAATAAAGAGAAATTATTGTTAAAAAGGTCAGTGGAATTATTTCTGGAGTTAAAAGGTTTAAGAACAAACAACAACAAAACCCTTATACAGGGATATCCAGAGCAGCGCTATAGCATTATTCAAAATAGTTCAAAAGTGTAAAAGACCCGCTGTGGCTCATGCCTGTAATCACGGCACTCTGGGAGGCCCAGGTGGGTGGATTGCTTGAGCTCCCGAGTTTGAGACCAGTCTGAACAAGAGCAATACTCTGTCTCTTAAAAACAGTTGGGTGCCGTGGCAGATAGCTGTAATCTCAGCTACTTGGGAGGTTGAGGCAAGAAGATCATTTGAGCCCAAGAGTTTGAGGTTGCTGTGAGCTATAATACTACATTACTCTACATAGGATAACAAAGTGATACTCTGTCTCCATAAAATAAATAAATAAATAAATAAATAAATAAATGGAAAAGACCTAAATAGTCATCAAATAAATATTTTTATTTCATGTGGCATATTCATAAAATTGAATAGTATTTGGCCATAAAAAGTAAGAGATTAGTGACACATCATGCAGAACCTTATAAACTTTATGCTAACTTGAAGAAGGCAGTCAAAACACCACATTTTCTATGAGTCCATTCAGATGAAATAACCAGACCAGGAAAATATATAGGCACTTGGGCATGAGGAATTTGGAATATAGAGAGATAGAAGAGTGATTAAAGGTACAGGACTTATTTTGGTGTGATGAAAAAATTCTAATTATTTTGATAATGGTTACACAGCTATGAGACCATCCTAAAAAACAAGTGCCTGATATATAAATTATATGAATAAAACTGTTACAAAAAAAACTTTTCATTTCAAAGGAACATAAATATGCACTTATATTTCTCTTATCACAGTAATGCTTTTATTTTAAAAATAAATATTGGTCTTTAATTCTTCTAGCATTAATTTTACCTTTTATGGGGGATTTTTATTTCTTTTAATATCGTTTTTGTTTACTAAACAGTTAGCCAGTTGTATCAATATCTTCGCATGTGGCAGTTCAGCCATAACATTATTAATTCTACTTTGCAAATAAATAAGGGTCTATTTTGAATTTTGTGGGGAAAAAGTGCTTAATTAAAAAACACAATTAAGATATTAAAGGGAAAATTCAAGAAATAGCACTTGGCTGGAAACATCTTACTCAGAGATCCTACTCTAAGGAAGATTAAGTATGAAATTAAAAGGTGACTATCTCTGGGAAGAGAAGAGTGCTCTTAACAATTTAAGGGTAAAATTACTCTTGTGAGAGTACCAGGATAGCTAACTAAGGAGACTGCAGCAAGGACAGTAGAAGTAAAAGGAAGGGTTCGAGGATCTGGTAATAAGGCATTTGCTGCTGAAATTAAAATGAAATCAAGTCATGCACATTCTATTTTTCTAACAAATCTGCTTGTCAACAAATTTATTATTGGATAAAATATAACGTGTTTAAATACTTATCTAAACTATTTATTAATTATATTCTCCAGAGATATACCCATATTATTCTTACTAATTATTATATATGGGTTTCTTTAATCTGTGTTATGATGAGCAAAACTTTTTTTTTAAGCTTTTTTTTATGAGACAGAGTCTCACTCCATTACCCTGGATAGAGTACTATAGAGTCATAGCTCACAGCAACCTCAAACCCTTGGGCTCAAGCAATCCTCCTGCCTCAGCCTCCTAGGTAACTGGGACTACAAGCCCACACCACCATACCTGACTAACTTTTCTTTTCTTTTCTTTTTATTTTTCTTTTCTTTTCTTTTTTTGAGACAGAGTCTCACTATGTGGCTGTCAGTAGAGTGTGGTGGCGTCACAGCTCATAGCAACCTCAAACTCTTGGGCTTAAGTGATTCTCTTGCCTCAGCCTCCCAAGTAGCTGGGAATACAGGTGTCAGCCACAACGCTTGGCTATTTTTGTTGTTGTTGTTGTTGCAGTTGTCATTGTTGTTTTCGCTGGCCTGGGCTGGGTTTGAACCTGTCAGCCTGGGTGTATGTGGCCAGCACCCTACCCACTGAGCTACAGACACCTCCTCATTTTTCTATTTTTACTAGAGATGAATTCTTGCTTTTGCTTAGGCTGATCTGGAACTTCTGAGCTCAAGAGATCCAACCACCTCAGTCTCCTAGAGTGCTAGGTTACAGGTGTGAGCCATCGCACCCAGCCAGACAAGTAAAACTTCTGATTCATCTTCCTCTGTAAATTCTTGATTATTTTTGTTGGCTGATTAGAATGAATTTTTCAGGTCAAAAATTATTATTGATTGTTATTCTTTGGATTGTATAAGACGTGGAAAAATAATAATGATAATTATTACCTAATATGCATTCATTTATGTTTTTGATGTATCAAACAGTAAGTTTAATCTTTATATGCCCTATAGCAATTGATCTTTACAAGACTCTATAAGGTAGAGTATATGTATGCAGCTTAGTCTGATTGTATAGCTATAAAGGAACACTTGGGGGTGAGTTATTTATAAAGAAAAGAGGTTTATTTGGTTCATAGTTCTGCTGACTGCATAACAACATGGGGCTAGTGTCCACTTCTGGTGAGGGCCTCAGACTCTTCCCACTTGTGTGGAAGGCAAAGTGGAACCAGTATGTGAAAGATCACATCGAAGAGAGAAGAGAGAATAGAGAGAGGAGGAGGGACGCGCCAGGTTCTCAACCCCAAGTCTCACGGTAAGTAATAGAGTGAGAACTTGCTCATTACTGTAAGGAGAACACCAGGTCACCCATGAGGGATCTGCTCCCATGAACCAAACGTCACCAAATTTGATCAAATTTCAACATGAGATTTTGGGGAACAATTATCTAAACTATAGCCTTCTGCCCTGCCCCCCCCCAAGTTCATGTTCCCACATTGAAAAATACAATCATTCCACCCCAATAGTTTCCCCAAATCTTAACTATGTTCAGCATCAACGCAAAAGGCCCAAGTCTCACCTACGACTCCAAGCAAGTTTCTTGTAGCTATGACACTGTAAAATAAAAAATAAAATTATTTACTTCCAAATGCAATGGTAACGCAGTTATTTGGTGAACATTCCCATTCCAAAAGGGGGAAATCAGTCAAAAGAAAGGGGCAGTGGGGCCCATGCAAATCTGAAAGCCAAAAAAAAAAAAAAAATCTGAAAGCCAAGTTGGCAGACATTAAATGTTAATGGTACAAAACGCTCTCCCTTGCCTCTCTGTCCCACATCCTGGGCACACTGGTGTGATGGGTGAGTTCTCACGACCTCAGGCAGCCATAACCCTACCGCTTTTTGAGAGCATCTGTGGTAGCTGCTGCAATGCTTTGAAGTCCAATCCTGCCGCTCTTCCGGGCTGAGCGTGCATGCTGCTGGTGGCTCTGGAGGAAGGCCGTCCTGCTCCCGCGGCTCCCCATGCGGTGCTCTGTTGGGGACTCCAACTCCACATTTCCCCTGGCACTGCTTAGTAGAGTCTCTCTGTGGGGGCTCCATCCCTGACAGGCCAGATGTTCTGATATATCGTTTGAAATCTCGGTGGAAGTTACCAAGCTTCCATCACTCTCCCATTCTGCACATCGGCAGAAACACCAGGCAGAAGCCGCCAAGGCCTCTCTCTGGGTTGTGCTACTCTCTGTAGCAAATGGTTGGCCTGAAGCACCCTGGGATTCCTCTCCTGAAATCATTCTTCCCTTCTCTACCGTACTGCCAGCCTGCGAAATTTCCAGATTTTTATGCTCTACTTCCCTTTTAATCATAAATCCCAATTTTAGTTCATTTGTTTTCTCCCACAACTAATCATACTTACTAGAAGTAAGCACATCCACATCACTTCTTGAGCATTTTTCTGCTTAGAAATTTCTTTTCTCGGATACCTTAGGTTATCACTCTTAAATCTGGCCTTCCTTACACCTCTAGGACTGCTGGACGCAATCAAACCAAGATCTTTGCGATGGTGTAACAAGGGCGACCTTTGCCCCAGTCCCAATAAGTGCCTCATTTCTATCTGAGACCCGTCAACGTGGCATTTCCTCTCTATATTTCTATAAGCATTTTGGGTGCAGCCGCTTGACTCAGCTCTACAAAGTTCCAAACTTTCTTGCATCTTTTTATCTTCTTCTGAGCCCTGGAGACTCTTCTAACTTCTGCCCATTACCTAGTTCTAATGCTGCTTCCACATTTTGGGGTCTCCTTATAGCAATACCCCACTGCTTAGCACAAACTATTTAAATTAATCCATAAATATAAATATATATAAAGAAATACCCAAAGCTGCATTATTTGTGCTAAAAAAAAAAAAAAAGAGGTTTATTTGGCACATAGTTCTGCAGACTTTACAAGAAGTAGGGTGCCGCTCTCTCTTTCTGGTGAGGGCTTATGGTCATTTCCAAGTTCGGGGAAGGCATGGTAGAGCCAGCGTGTACACAGAACATAAAGCAAGAGAGAGCCAGGAGGGAGATGCCAGGCTTTCTTCAACAACCAGAAATAATTGAGCAAAAACTCACTCAGTGAAGATGACACCAAGCCATTCAGGAAGGATCCACCCCATTACCCAGATGGGACTCCCCTTCTTCACCGTCACATCCCACCACCAACATTATGGATCGAATTTCAACATGTGGTTTGGAGGGATCAAAAAACCATAGCAATGTGTGTGTCTTTGCATGTAATTAACTTTTTAAATTATGAAATATACACATATAAAAAAGTACATGAATATAAATGTAGAGATCAATAAATTGCTACACATTGAACACTTGTGCCACAAGTAAATATATCAAGAAATGGAACATCTGTTCCATAATAAACATCTTCAAAAGTAAGTTTGAGACACTTTCCCTAAAGATAGCACAGAAGGAGTTAGATGTAGAATAAGGCAATTGAATAGTCAGAAATAGAATAACTCTGGTATGTATATAAAAAGTCAGGTGTGAAGGAAACCAGAGAAATCCTATAAACCAAACTCTTCCCTGGATAAAGGAAAAGCTGAGATATGCGAGTTCCCCTGGCTGGTTGTGACAGAGTCAGTGCACAAAGCCAGATCAAGAGACTTCTAACCAAGCACTTTTCCTTATATTATGCAGCCTCCCTCTTTATAATATATTCAGAAGTAGAGGTTATTTTAGGAAACTTATTTAGACAAACTAGAATTTGGTAAATATATTTTCCAATGTTACCTATTATGTAAAAAATGTGACTTATTCATGCTCTGGTAAAAAAAAAAAATCAGGCTCGGCGCCTATAGCTCAACCAGCTAAGGTGCCAGCCACATACACCTAAGGTGACAGTTCGAATCCCCAGCCCGGACCTGCCAAACAACAATGATGGCTGCAACCAAAAAATAGCCGGGCGTTGTGGCGGGCGCCTGTGGTCCCAGCTACTTGGGAGGCGGAGGCAGGAGACTCGCTTG
>CAUYQS010070994.1:0-16638 GCA_963574585.1 Otolemur crassicaudatus | reverse complement strand
TACCTCCTTCATGTTTATATGGATGGAATTAGAAAATGTTCTTTTCAGTAAAGTATCTCAAGAATGGAAGAAAAAGTATCCAATGTACACAGCCCTATTTTGAAACTAATTCATAGCTTTTATAGGAATGTCATAACCTAATTATAGCCTTAGAATATGGGAAGGGGGTGGGAGAGGGGAGGTCAGGAGGGTGGATGGGGGGAGGGAGGATGATTGGTGGGGTCACCTATATGGTTTATCTTACAAGGGTACAAGTCAATCTTTCTAAAAGCAGAGTATGAATGTCTTAATTAATGACTAAGAGAATGACATGAAGGTTATGTTGACCAGTTTGATGAGCGTATTTCAAAATGTATATGAAAACAGCACACTGTACCCCATGACTGCATTAATGTACATAGTTATGCTATAAGAAATTAAAAAAAAAAAGCCAATCATAGCAGTTAGCATAATTCAATACAGCTCAATAAAGCTCAGGGGTCACAAGGTGAGGGTACATCATAATAAAGGTTTACACAACTCTGGGTGGGGGTACATATACATCACAAGTACGTTACTTCATGATCATAAGATGGGGTATGTCATAGGGGTTTACACAATTCAGGGTGAAGGTACATGTTTACTTAGGGTACATTAGTTCATAGTTCAGGGGTACAAAACAAGTGTTGGGTAAGTTTCCGAGAACAACTTGGGACCTCTTCACCCGAGGCTTTATTTGGAATCAATCCCTCCCTTCCACAACCCCTCTCTGCCTTAATTTCAGGCTGTTTCTCTACCCTTGAGAGGGCACAAACTAAAAGGCTTAGGAGAGGTTTCTTTTTCTAGGGTAGGGGCTTATTCCTCACTGGTCTTAGGGAGGGGGTCAAGGGCTGGGGGCTTGGTTATTACAAAAGAAACAGTAACAAAGACTTGAAAACAGAATAAGACAAATTTGATGCATAAAATATTGAAGATAATATTGATATAGGATTAAAAAAAAATTTTAAACAAATTAAAACCTGGCCCCAGAAAAGTAATACTTCTGATGTCGACAGTTTTCATTTGGGTACACCTATGATGGCTGTGCTATTTTTTTTTTTTTCTTTTTTTGAGACAGAGCCTCAAGCTGTTCCCCTGGGTAGAGTGCAGTGGCATCACAGCTCACAGAGAACCTCCAACTCCTGGGCTCAAGTGAGTCTCCTGCCTCAGCCTCCCAAGTAGCTGGGACCACAGGCACCGCCACAGCACCCGGCTATTTTTTGGTTGCAGCCGTCATTGTTGTTTTGGCGGGCCTGGGCTGGATTCGAACCTGCCATCTTAGGTGTATGTAGCTGGCGCCTTAGCCATTCGAGCCACAGGTGCCAAGCCAGTTGGTGCTATTTTTACACAAACATTTGTTATTACATTATACCATCATTTAAATACAGGCTGAAAAAAGTGGATATGCATTTTAATAGTTTCCTGTTGCCCACGATAAGACTGAACTTAAAACTAAATGTTTTTTTTTGTTTGTTTTTGAGACAGAGTCTCATTATGTAGCCCTCAGTAGAGTGCTGCGGCATCACAGCTGACAGCAAACTTGAACTCTTGGGCTTACGCAAATCTCTTCCCTCAGCCTACCAAGTAGCTAGGAGTACAAGTGCCTGCCACAACGCCCTGTTATTTTTTGTTGCAGTTGTCATTGCTATTTAGCTAGACCGGGCTGGGTTCAAACCCACCATCCTCAGTGTACATGGCTCATGCTGTAACCACTGTGCTTCAGGTGCCAAACCTCAAGCTGTCTCTTAAAAACGGTTAAGAATAAGGCATTCTTTTAAAAAAAAGCTAGAAGACCAGGCTTTGGATTTTCTTACCACAAATAACTAATAAATGAATGAGGTAACAGTTGCACTAAATAGCATGATTTTCCATTAACACAACATAATATGTGAAACATCAAATTTTCACGTATTATTTTTACACGCGCCCACCATAAGACCCAGTTATTTTTTTGGTTGCAGTTGTCATTGCTATTTTAGCTGGCCCTGACCAGGTTCGAACCCACCAGCCCCAGCGTATGTGGCTGTCACCCTAAGTATACCCTAAACAACTAAATGTTTAATAAATATGTGGTGCCCATTAAGTAATCTAATTTACTTCTTATATAACATGTAAATTTACCATTTAATTTTTTTTTTTTGAGATAGAACCTCAAACTGTTGCCCTAGGTAGAGTGCCATGGCATCACAGCTCACAGCAACCTCCAACTCCTAGGCTTAAGCGATTCTCTTGCCTCAACCTCCCAAGTAGCTGGGACTACAAGCACATACCATGACGCCCCAGCTATTTTTTGGTTGTAGTTGTCATTGTTGTTCCGCAGGCCCAGGCTCGATTCAAACCTACCAGCTCTGGTGTATGTGGCTGGCGCCTTAGCTGCGTGAGGTACAGGTGCCGAGATGAGCATTTGATTTCAGAACTTTTGAATCTAAGAACCACAGACAAATCTGACATGTATTTCAGAAATTAAAACATACAGAAGGCGGCACCTGTAGCTCAGTGGGTGGGGTGCCAGCCACAGACACTGAGGCTGGCGGGTTCGAACCCGGCCAGGGCCAGCTAAAACAACAATGACAACTGCAATATATATAGAAAAAAAAAAAAAAAAAAAAAGCCAGGCATTGTGGGCGGTACCCGCAGTCCCAGTTACTTGGGAAGCTGAGGCAAGAGACTCACTTAAGCCCATGAGAGTTAGAGGTTGCTGTGAGCTGTGACACCACAGCATTCTACCGAGGCAGACACAGTGATACTCTATCTCTAAATAAATAAATATATAATTTATTATTATATGTATGTAAATAAAAATAAAACATACAGAAGAGTGACATAAACAAGATGACAGGACAGGAGGTTTCTCACCAATACCCCCCAGAACATGTGACAGCCAAGTCCAAACAAAGCAGCCTTTATGGGAGTTTGAATCCAGTCATAGTCTGTGACACCTTGGTAGAGCCCAAAATTGAAAAGCACTATTTTGAGAGATCCAGATCATAACCAGGTGGCAGACTTGTAAATAATACCTGTAAACATAATATTATGTTTATTAATAATATAATAAAAACATGACTACTTCTGGTTGGACATGGTAGCTCACGCCTGTAATCCTAGCACTCTGGGAGGCCGAGGCAGGTGGATTGCCTGAGCTCACAGGTTCAAGACCAGTCTGAGCTAGAGTGAGACCCTTATCTCTAAAACAATACCCAGGCACTATGGCCGGCACCTGTAGTCCAAGTTACTTAGGAGGCTTGGAGAATCACTTAAACCCAAGAGTTTGAGGTTGCTGTGAGCTGTGATGCCATGACACTCTACCGAGGATGACATAATGAGACTGTCTCAAAAAAAAAAAAAAGAAAGAAAGAAAAGAAAATTATAACTATCTAATATTTAGTGTGTAATTTAGTATTTAATTAAAGGGAGATGCTTTGTGTTCTAATGAAATTACAGAGCTTTAATTTCTGTAGAACAACTTTATTTTTATTCATTTTTTGTTTAACAAGACCTGTCTAGGTTTGCATCCCCCCCACCCCAGGTGCACGGGGTGGCACTCTAACCAATGAGCTACAGGCGCCCTGTAGAATAACTTTTGAAAGCTCCAAAGGATTAGAAATTGCTAAAGCAGAAAATATCTGACATCTATCTACAGTATTCCTGAACTTCTGAACCAAATAACACTATGAACGTACTTCTAACATGAGACAAAAGCAGAAGAAGAAATGGTTTAACACACAGGTCATCAGAAGTATGCACAGACTTTCCTAGAAACCCCACAGGGATGGATAAGTAGATCGTGCAGACACTAAGGACAAGGGGAGGGCTTTGGCTCTCACTGTGGTTTGGTGGAAGATCACTGAAGGACAAAAGGAATCCTCAGATATTTTTCACAATTTTGAGGGGTATGAATCATCAGAAAATTTAAGAGCATGAGAAAGAAAATGTCCTTCTATGAGAACACGAGAAATAAATGTTTCAAAAATTACGTTTCATCGTAGACCCATCACCTGTGCCACCTGCTTCATTCACTCCCACCTACCTGGGTGTCTGGCTACTGTCTCCTCTCTCTTCACATTCCAGGGCTCTTCTACTAGTTTCATAAAGGTGATCAGGTCCAGTTTAGAGATGGCAAGTTCTATTTTATTAGAAAAAGACACATACATTTTTCTTGGAATGCTTCAATTTTCTTTCTTTCTTTTTTTTTTTATTGTCAGGGATTCATTGAAGGTACAAGATGTGTCACACACTGAGACCACCACCACCCCTTCTCTGCCTGCTCTCCCCTTTCCCCACCCCCACCATGTCATTAATTATCATTAATTGTCCTCATATCAAAATTGAATACATAGATTTCATGCTTCCCCATTCTTGTGATGCTTTACTAAAAATGTGTTCCACTTCCATCCAGATTAATACAAATGCTGTAATTAATGCTATAATTGAATGCTTCGATTTTCAACTTAGTATTATAACTCAGTATAGAAGAGAAAATATTATAGAAGATTCTTCTCCTAGGGCGGCGCAAAAAAAAAAAGAAAAAAGAAAGAAAAACAAAAAGAAAATTTTTCTCCTAAATACCAGTCTGACCAAACATTTTAAAATGCAAACCTTGTAGTTACCTTTTAAGTATGACTGAATCAAAAATAAAAAGAAAGAATTAGATTTTAGACACAGACAATATTTTATATTACTGGATTTCTAAAATCATCACTAGAATGAAACTTACAAATGACCTCAAGAACGAAGATAAATAGTGAGGTCAAACATAAAGATTTCTTTGTACTTTAACAAACCCCTAGTCTTCGTTTCCAGAAAAACTGAACTCTCTTCTCTTTTTTTTTTTTGATACAGTCTCGGTTTGTCACCCTTGGTAGAGTGACATAGCATCAGAGCTCAGAGCAACCTCCAACTCTTGGGATCAAGCGATTCTCTTGCCTCAGAGTATCTGGGACTACAGGCGCCCACCACAACGCCTGGCTATTTGTAGAGACGGGGTCTTGCTCTAGCTCAGGCTGGTCTCGAACCCGTGAGTTCAGGCAGTCCACCCACCTCAGCTTCCCACAGTGCTAGGATTACAGGTGGAAGCCACCATGCCTGGCCAGAAAAGCAGGAATCTTATGTATATTCATATAAAGCTCCCACGACACATTCTGCCAACCAAAGAAATAAAACTTGTGAGGTACATTAGAAATTCTGGAGGTAAGTAATTCTCACCCAGGGAAACCAGGTTTCTGTAGTTCTCTAACATCACATCTCTATACAAACTCCGCTGAGCAGGGTCCAGGCATGCCCATTCCCCTGGAGTGAATTCTATGGCCACATCCCTGAATGTCAATATTTCCTAAAATAAAAATAAATTAATAAATAACACATTGACCATGTGCTCGTGAGCAGAGTTCTTAGGACCCAAATATTCTCACTCCTCCAGAGAGATTTCAACAGCCACATAAGTAAATGTCAACAGCCCTCCCCCCCAAAACATAAAAAACAAATAAATGACTGTATGGTAATGAACAGAATTCTTAGTTTAACCCGACCTACAATATAATGAGGGAATTAAGAGTACTGGCTCTGACATACACGAGTGCCCTGAGTTCCACAAGAAGATACTAAAATGTACAGGCACTCTCTACCTCTATGGAGAGAAAATGACAAGATCTACAAAATTAGCAGATGCTATGCTTATATAGAATATAAAATACAGAACTAAAGCATCAACACAAGAATTTTTTTTTTCCAAAGGAGAAAACTGTAATTTTATTAACTTATTTCTTACCCAGTCTCAAGGGTCAATGCATATAAGGCCAATTTTTCCCTGTGGAAGCAACCTGAAGAATGAGACCTACCCATATGCAGCAGCATCCCTAGATCTACACAAAATTAAATAGGGAATGAGGCCTCAAGATCAATATCAAAAAAGACAAAATCTGAGGTAGTTGAGAGGGTGATAACTTTTTAGACCCAACCTTTTATAGCCTATTGTGATACATACATTTTTTTGGAGACAGAGTCTCACTTTGTCACCCTCAGTAGAGTGCCGTGGCATCATAGCTCATAGCAACCTCCAAGTCCTGGGCTTAAGCGATTCTCTTGCCTCAGCCTCCCAAGTAGCTGGGACTACAGGCACCCACCACATGCCCTGCTATTTTTTTTTTTTTTTTTTGCAGTTTTTGGCCAGGGCTGGGTTTCAACCTGCCACCTCCAGCATACAGAGCCAATGCCCTACTCTTTTGAGCCACAGGCGCTGCCCTGCTATTTTTTTTTTTTTTTAAGACAGTCTTACTATGTCACCCTCAGTAGAGTGCCATGACATCACAGCTCATAGCAACCTCAAACTCTTGGGTTTAAGTGATTCTCCTGCCTTACCTCCCAAATAGCAGGGACTATAGGCGCCTGCCACAGTGTCCAGGTATTTTTTGTTATAATTATAATTGATGTTTAGCAGGCCCAGGCCAGGTTTGAACCTGCCAGCCCCAGTGTATGTGGCCAGCACCCTAACCACTGAGATACAGGCACTGAGCCCGCCCTGCTGTTTTTTTTAGAGATGAGGTCTCGCTCTGGCTGAGGCTGATCTAGAACCTGTGAGCTCAGGCAATCCACCCGTCTCCCAAATGCTGGGATTACAGGGGTGAGCCACTGCACCCAGCTGATATATTTTTTAAGCATAGCTCATTTTTTAGTTTCCACCTTTCTCACCAAGGAATATACACTTGTGAGTACTATATTAACATCATATACAACCACTTATGTCTGTTCCACAGATGGAAAACTCAAAGTGAGTGAGAAACGTATTTCTCAAATTTTATTGGGTACAACAAAAAACTAGCAATTTTGTGATAATGCAGATTCTGATTCAGGAGGTCTGAGTAAGGCCTGCAACACTGCATTTTTAACAAGCTCACCAGTGATGCCCAAACCTCCGGTCTAAAAGCCACACTTTTGAATAGCAAGAAGGAAGAATAGCCGGACACAGTAGGTCATGCCTGTAATCCCAGCCCTTGGGAGGCCTAGGCAGGTGACTTTTCTAAAATAGAAAAACTGAGGCAAGAGGATCGCTTGCCCAAGGGTTGGCGGTTGCTGTGAGCTATGATACAACTGCACTCTATGAGCAAGACCCTGACTCTAAAAATAGCCAGGCGTTGTGATGGGTACCTCTAATCCCACCTACTTGGGAGGTGGAGGCAAGACAGTATCCTGAGCCCAAGAGTTTTAAGGTGCTGTAAGTCATTATGCCACGGCACTCTGCTGAGGGTGACAGGTGACACTCTTGTTTCCCAAAAAAAAAAAAAAAACAAGAGTAGTTTCCTTTTATGAGAATATTTTGCCAATTATCCAGTAAATAGTAGAGCTTGGGTTTTATCCCAGTTTATCTGAGTTAGAATTCATCTCAAAGGAACATACCATCCAGTATACAGAGACAACCCCAATGAAATGTTCAGCTTTCATAACTAAGAAGAGTAATGAAAACAAGTTAAGGTAGAAACCCTAAATAGATATAATGCTAACATTTTATGCACACGAAGAAATAAATACAATATATACATGTTAAAAGTGGTAAAACTAGAACATTTTTGGGCGAATAAAAATAAAAAATAATGAATCTCTGTTGATGATTTTTAAACATACTATGGTGGTCACCACACACTATAATATGAAAAATAAGACATATTGTCCCTGAATCTTGCATTTTTTTGCTTTTTCTTTGAATTATTCTATGTGACTATTATAAAGTTTTAAGATGCTTCAATATTACATGTTACTTTTTTTCTCTAAAAATACAGAGAATAGGCTCGGTGCCTGTGGCTCAAGTGGCTAAGGCGCCAGCCACATACACCTAAGGTGGCGGGTTCAAATCCAGCCAGAGCCCGCCAAAACAACAATGACAGCTGCAACCAAAAAAAAAAAAAATAGCTGGGCGTTGTGATGGGCGCCTGTGGTCCCAGCTACTTGAGAGCCTGAGGCAGGAGACTCGCTTGAGCCCA
Organism: Otolemur crassicaudatus; assembly: GCA_963574585.1. NCBI lineage: Eukaryota > Metazoa > Chordata > Mammalia > Primates > Galagidae > Otolemur > Otolemur crassicaudatus. Next base: position 8,650 of record CAUYQS010070994.1, on the reverse strand, counting down.
GGAGTTGGAGGTTGCTGTGAGCTGTGATGCCATTGCACTCTACCCAGGGGGACAGCTTGAGGCTCTGTCTCAAAAAATAAAAATAAATAAAAATACAGAGAATAAACACGTATTTGTGACATGAGGAAAGATTAAAATAGAAATGTATTAAGACTGAAGCTTCTGGGCGGTGCCCGTAGCTCAGTGGGTAGGGCACCGGCCACATACAGTGAGGCTGGTGAGTTCAAACCTGGCCCAAGGCCTGCTAAAAACAATGACAACCACAACAAAAAAAAGTAGCCAGACGTTGTGGTAGGCGCCTATAGTCCCACTACTTGGGAAGCTGAAGCAAAAGAATCAATTAAGCCCAAGAGTTTGAAGTTGCTGTGAGCTGTGACGTCACTGTTGCACTCTACTCACAGCAACAGCTTGAGACGCTGTCTCAAAAAAAAAAAAAAAAAAAAAGACTGAGACTCGTTTTAAATATACCAATCTCAAATGCACTATCTCCAGTCAACAAATGAGATAGTTTATTTTCCAAAAGAAGCTATGAGGAAAAGGGAGCTTTTTGCATTAAAAGTGATGGCTTATGGATACCACCCAGTACATTCACCCAAGATAGCATTAAGGTCAAAGAGGAAAATAATAAAACTTTATAGTGAAGGAATATTGCAGAGAGCTCCTGAATTGAAAGAATGAAGTTACCATCAGCTGTAATGGGAAAATTGGTTATCAGGTGTCAATGACCACAGGTGGACCAAAATCACCACTGTGAAATGAGAGGGAAAGTTAAATCATGAACAGAATTAAATTATAGAAAACAAAATGTGGAGGCCAGGCCCAGTGGCTCACACCTGTAATCCTAACACTCTGGGAGGCTAGGGCAGGTGGATTGCTTCAGCTCACAAGTTCAAGACCAGCCTGAGCAAAAGTGAGACCACCCCACCCACCCCACATCTCTACTAAAAATAGAAAAAGTGATTGTAGTGGGCGCCTGTAGTCCCAGCCACTTGGGAGGCTGAGGCAAGAGAATTGCTTAAGCCCAAGAGTTTGAGGTTGCTGTGAGCTGTGATGCCACAGGCACTCCATCCAGGGCTGGAGACTCTGTCTGGAAAAAAAAAATAAGAAAGAAAGAAAGAAAACAGAATCTGTGGGGAGGACACAGTGATAGGATGCGTTCAAATTGATCGTGTGATCCTAACTAGAAGCCAGGGCTGAGAACCTCTTAGCTGAGTCTTGTCTCTCAAACTTTGCTGTACACATAAATCATCTGGGACTCAGGTTTCCAAGGGGTCTACGAAGTGGATTCTGTAACAAGTCCTTCAAATGCAGATGACAGTCTCCCTAGACCCACTGTCAGGAGGAACCAGCTAGAGATAGCAGGCACAGCACACAGAGTCCTTCATAGCCAACATAAATACTGTCCTGAAAGATCACATCCTTTGCTGGCCATTTAAAGTTTACAGAAGCCTGGAGAAGACAGCAATGTCTGAGCGAGTCTGCAATCATACACATGTGCTAATGTGGTGTCTACTGAGCAGGGGCCATGTGCTCACAAGTATGTCAAGAGCACCGTGCTGGGGACATCACAGTGTGAGAATTAATCTTCATAATACTACCATGGGAGTCAGGTACTGAACACCCCCAAATTCTAAGGATTCAGATGATAGTCCCAGGTTTTTTATTTCCCTTCTGATTACCTACCACTTATTTTAAGAAGAAAGCACATAAAATAAACTCTAAAAGCAGACAGGAGCAATACAGAAAAGAGGGGTGTAGTGTAGTTCAGAGGGACTTTTTTTTTTTAAATAGTCTCACTATGTCACCCTCGGTAGAATGTTGTGGCATCACAGGTCCCAGCAACCTCAAACTCTTGGGCTCAAGCGATTCTCTTCCCTCAGCCTTCCAAGTAGCTAGGACTACAGGTGCCCACACCAACACCCAGCTATTTTTGTTGTTGTTATTGTTGTTTTTAACAGGATTGGGCCAGGTCTGAACCCGCCAGCCCTGATGTATGTGACCAGCACTCTAACCACTGAGCTCCAGGCACTGAGCCCAGAAGGACTTTTCACTATTGTGTTTATATATATATACATATTTTTTTTGGAGACAGAGTCTCACTATGTCACCCTTGGTAAAATGCTGTGACATTACAGCTCACAGCAACTTCAAACTCTCGGGCTTAAGACAGCAAGCCTCTTGCTCTCTTGCCTCAGCCTCTGAGTAGCTGGGACTACAGGCACCCGCCACAATGCCTGGCTATTTTTTTTTTTTTTTTAATTGTCGCTGTCGGCTCGGTGCCTATAGCTCAACCGGCTAAGGCGCCAGCCACATACACCTAAGGTGGCGGGTTCGAATCCCCAGCCCGGACCCGCCAAACAACAATGACGGCTGCAACCAAAGAATAGCCGGGCGTTGTGGTGGGCGCCTGTGGTCCCAGCTACTTGGGAGGCAGAGGCAGGAGACTCGCTTGAGCCCAGGAGTTGGAGGTTGCTGTGAGCTGTAATGCCACGGCACTCTACCCAGGGGGACAGCTTGAGGCTCTTGTCTCAAAAAAAAAAATGCAAGATAGACTCTCCAAAAGAGAAATGGATTGAAGAGCTAAGCAGAGTAGATGCCAGTGGTATAAGCCAGAGATATTAGAGCAGGATTTGAAGGGGAAAGAGTAAGAGTTAAAATCTAGAGGAAAGTAGCCTGGTACAAATAGGTTATCTGCAACAGCTTTTCCCAGATTGTGAGCACAGACAAGGTGGAGGGCAAAAAGCACTACATTCACTGTGTAGTATAAATATTTCATAGGATCCAGCATTGGAGGTCGAGCAGGTCAGTTAAAAGAAAATCCACTTGGCTGAAGCCAGCAGAGGACCGGGACTCTACCAGGTGCTTCAATCAATAGGGTATGCTAAAAAGAGGAACAAAGTCCTTTAAGATCAGTACAGAAAGAGAAGGGGAAAAAAGTCAACCAAAGAGGGCAATATTAAAGGAAAGGCTTATAAGTACCATGAGCTTCCAAATTGGCAAAGAAAGGGCTGTTCATCTAGTCTCAAATATAATCAGGTAGAAAAGGTAACCTGGAAGAAGGAGGTAAGAAGATAGCCTCTTGTACCTTCTTAGCTAATGTGTGTCACTATGTCTTTGAATGAAGCCATTAAGTAAACCACCTGATAGTGTTCTGCAACCTGATGAAGCTATCGGGGCTCAGGAAAAATGGAATATTATTTAAGACTGGAAGGAAAGGAGGGAACAAAGAGGGAAGAAACAGAAGAACAGGAATTTGAGTTAAATCTCACTGCATACTAAACTCTGTGCACTTGGGGCTCTTCCCAGGATGCAAAGGGGAATGTTGTCCCTCCCACCAGGGAAGCCTGCAACACCTGAGAATAGGTTGATGGCCTGGGGATAGGCACTGGATCCTACTCAGGTGCTCAGAAAGGGACAGCCTCTTAAACTTGTGAAAATTGCCTCTTATTGGTGGCTGCTGCTTCTCTGAACACAATTAAGACATACAAATGGCTCGGCGCATGTGGCTCAAGTGGCTAAGGCGCCAGCCCCATACACCTAAGGTGGTGGGTTCAAATCCAGCCTGGGCCCGCCAAACAACAATGACGACTGCAATCAAAAAATAGCCAAGTGTTGTGACGGGTGCCTATGGTCCCAGCTACTTGGGAGGCGGAGGCAAGAGACTTGCTTGAGCCCAGGAGTTGGAGGTTGCTGTGAGCTGTGATGCCACGGCACTCTACCCAGGAGGAGAGCTTGAGGCTCTGTCTCCAAAAAAAAAAGACATACACACACAAAAAAAACACCCACACAAATAACAAATCCAACTTACTACATTGATATACCCCTCCTCCTTTTTGCTTGTTCTGAAGATCAGAAGCTTTATTTCCCCTCTACCAAGGAGGGTTCTCCCTTTGAGGTTTTGCTAATATCTGTGATCTATAATTGTTAGTCTTAATACTAAGTGTTTTCATGAGTCATTTGGCAGATATCTATGGATTTGACTAAACTGTCTAGATATAGAACACTTGAGGTTAAGACCTCCATGCCTCGTGCCCCACACTTCTTGCACCGTAATCCTTAGCTCTTTGAATGCTCTGGAAACATAACTTGAACTGAAGACCTCAGTGTTCTTTTTCATCAGAAACCAGTATTATACTAAGGCTGACAATTCATTTTCTCCTAGACAATTTTGACTCAAGATAACAAATTAGAGTTTGGGATACATTACAGATGATAAATGTGACTTCCTTAAAGGGAAATTCATTTGTTTTGCTTAGTGTTTCTGTGATTAATTACTTGCCAGATTAAATTGCTCCATAAAAATGCATAGTATTTTATTTGATTGCTCTTCATGGTGATTAATTAGGCCAGACTATTGCTTTATATGTTAATTATGCTAGCTTTTTTTTTTCTATCTTATAATTTAATTAATACAGCATTTATTTGGAAATTGTTTTTACCACAAGATATGGTCTGTTTTAGGGATAACAGAGCCCAGTGTTGCTTACAACCTGGTGTTAGAGAGCAATGCTTCAAGTTTTATATGTACTTTGTATACATTGTTTGCGAAAAGTATACTAACTGAATGAGTTGGGAAAAGCAGTTTGGTTTTCCTATAGTTATTAAAGATGATATAATGAAGATTCTTGGCTCAGTTGAAAATTGATTTAGAGGAAAAGCTATTAATGCAAAATGAACTGTACAACGAGTGTAAAACTAAATGGTATTGGGGGAAGATTGGAAAGATTGTTGTTTCCTAGGTTGCTGCAGGGTGCTGATGAGAGAAAGTCAGGCATATTTAGCATTTTTCTTAATGATCTAGGGCTAAACATAAAGTATTAATGAAGTTTGTAAGTGATACTGATTTGGAGATGTTTCTTACACCCAGGAGAACAGAGAAATGATGTAGTATAGATAGACCAGGAAGAGAAGCATCGTAGAAAATAACTTGGATATTTCATTAGGAAAATGCATTTCTGCTAAATAGAAATAGCAAAGTAGAATCAGGCAGATATCTTCCAAAGTAGATCTTCCAGCAGTCCACTCCTAGTTATTTATTCAAGTGAAATGAAAACTTGGGTTGGACAAATGTTTACAGTGCTTTATTCATACAGTCAAAACCGAGACAACCCATGTCTCTCAACTGAGAAATGGATAAACTGTGCTACATCTATATTATGAAATACTACTCAGCAATAAAAAGGAATGTACTACTGATAACATGCAATAACATGGTTGAATTCAGTTATATTCATATATTCATATTATATAATATGAAAGAATTTAGACTCAAAAGGCTACCTACATGTGGTATAATTCCATTTGTATGGTATTCTGGAAATGGCAAAACTGTAGAGCAATTTAGATGAGTTGTTTCCAGGGACTGATGTTGGAAGGAGAGGTTGACTACAAATGCGCACAGGGGAACTTTTGAGGTGATGAAACTATTCTGTATTTTGATTGTGTTGGTGATCACAAGGATACATGCATTTTTCAAAAGGAGAGCCATATGCTTGTATTAGGGTTCTCCAGGGAAACAGACCAATAAAATCTATATAGCTAATGTATATACAAGAGGAAATTTACTATGGGAATTGTTTTATGTGATTTTGAGGGCCAAGAAGTCTCACAGTAACTGTCTGCAAACTGGTGAACCAGGAAACCCAGCAGTGTGTTTCAGTTTGAGTTCAAAGGCTAAACCAGGTTAGCTGATGAAGCAACTCCTAGAGCTGGGGGCTACTGGTGTTAGTCTTAGAGTCCAAAGGGCAAAGAATCAGTAGCTCCTCATGTCCAATGTCCAAGGGCAGAAGATAGATATCCCAGCTCAAGAAGAGAGAATGAGAATTTGCCCTTCCTCTGCCTTTTTTCCTCTTCAGGCAGATGAAAATGCCTACTCACATTGGTGAAGGTGGGTCTTCTTTACCTGGTCCACAGATTTAAATGCTAATCTCTTTCCCAGAAGTGCTCTGACAGACACACCCAGAAATGATGTTTTCCAGCTATCTGGATATCTCTTAGTCCAGTCAAATTGACATAAAATTAACCATCATCCCGCTAAAGATAGTAAATTTTACTATACATAAGTTATTCTTTAATTTAAAAAATCAGAAAAAGAAATAGATTGCCACAGGGAAACATAGGAGATTCAATTTTTGACCTTTGCTTTCATACTTCATGTGTGACAACCTTTTGAAAATAATTTGATGGGACTTAGAATTGTAGAATTTGGATTTTCTTCATGTTGCCTACAAGGTCTAAGGTTTTGTTCACTTATTTTGAGTGGAGATGGGCAAGTAAGTAGGTTGCTCATTGTTTTCCTTAGGTGTCAGCATTATATAAATCTGTATGCCAATGAAAGGGTTATTTTGAGAAAGAAAGCACACTTAAGGAGCTCTAGGCCCTTGATGATAGTCATCAGACATAGGTCATTTCCCCAGTTTATGGACTGAATCCAATTATTTGGGTTCTGTGGATTTTATCTTTTGTTTTAAATCTTTCTTTAGAGCCAGGTGCGGTGGCTCACGCCTATAATCCCAGAGCTCTGGAAGGCTGAGGCAGATGGATTGCTTAAGATCAGGAGTTTGAGACCAGCTTAAGCAAGAGTGAGACCCTGTCTCAACTAAAACTATCTGGGTGTTGTGGTGGGCACCTGCAGTCCCAGCTACTTGGGAGGCAGAGGCAAGAAGATCTCTTGAGCCCAGGAGTTTGAAGTTGTTGTGAGCTATGACGCCATGGCAATCTAAACAGGACAACAGAATGAGACTCTGTCTCAAAAAAGAAAAATCTTTATTTATTCTGTCTGGGCCCTCCAATGTTGAACTGTTTTCTATAAGACTTGGGAATAGTGCCAAGGGATATTTCTGTCCCCAGACTAACATCAGAGACAACTTCTATACCCCTTTGCACTTGGACTGGAACAAAAAGCTTCATCACACTATGAGCTTGTAGGGCAGCTTTGCACAATGTTAGAGACCCAGAGATAAGAAAACCACAAATGCTGAGCTATTGCTGATAGCTGGTATGCCTCCTTTCTCCCCTTCTTCTATGTCTCTAATCGTCTGAACTGTGTGTGTATGTTGTTTGCTTCTCATGTCCAACTTGAAGCACCTCTCTGAATATAGAACTATCTCTAGTCAACCTTTAAAAATAACTGGGGGAGAGGAAATTACATGGTGGTAGTAGTGTTATATTACATGTAGCAATAATATGGAAAATAGCTCCATGGCTGCAACTTAGTGTGCTAACTGTTAACTACTTTGAGCAGATGTGTGTCCATCATTTTGGCCCAAACTAGATGGATTACTTTTAGCAAGGTCTGATTCCCTGGGTGACTTATGGAACAAATGTCCCTGGGTCTTTTAGTGTTTTCAGCTGAATGATTTTCACCTTTGGACCTAAAGAGACTGCTGTGGCTCCTAACCAAAAAAGCCCATGTGTTAAAACCTCATATTGGAGGTGTGGTGGTTCATGCCTGTAATCCTAGCACTTGGGGAAGCCGAGGTGGGTAGATTGCTTGAGCTCAGGAGTTTGAGACCAGCCTGAGCAAGAGCGAGACCCCTGTCTCTAAAAGTAGCTGGGTATTGTGATGGGTGCCTATAGTTTCATCTACTTGGGAAGCTGAGGCAAGAGGATCACTTGAGCCCAAGAGCTTGAGGTTGCTGTGAGCTGTGCATTTTTCTGTCTGAAAAAAAAAAAAAAGGAAAACTGAGGCAAGAGGATCGTTTGTGCCCAAGAGTTGGAGGTTGCTGTCAGCTATGATGCCATGGCACTTTACCCAGGGGGACAGCTGAGACTGTCTCAAAAATAAAAAAAGAATTCCTTTTCCTGCCTGCTGTCTAGGGTATTCTTCCAAAGATAATGTATACATATGGAAGTGTGTTTTCATTTGGAGTTTTTATTTATTGGTTATCTGAGAAATGAAAAATGCAGCATCTATGTCTGATAAAAATTCTCCCAAAAGAACCACGCTCTTACTGTATGTGTGAATGTGTGTATGTATACACTTGGCCTTGACCTGAATGGTGTGAGAAAGATCATCCTCTTCTATTGAACCATGAGATTTTAGGTCCTTTTGTATAGAATTCAGAATGTAGATGGTCAGTGGTGGCAAACACAGTTTAAATGCTGTTGGCTTGATGCCTGTAGCTCACGCTAAGCGAGCTAAGGCACCACCATATACACCAGAGTTGGCAGGTTTGAATCCAGCCCAGGTCTGCCAAAAAACAATGACAACTATAACCAAAAAATAGCCGGATGTTGTGGCAGGCACCTATAGTGCCAGCTGCTTGGGAGGTTGAGGCAAGAAAATCTCTTAAGCCCAGGAGTTGGAGGTTGCTGTGAGCTATGATGCCACGGCATCCTATGGAGGGCAATAAAGTGAGACTGTCTCTAAAATAAAATAAAATAAATGTCAACTCTAGTATTTTTCTCCCAGTTAAGTGCTAGAAGGCTACATTAGAGTAAACCCCTAACAACAAATTAGCACTGAGGTTGAGAAACCCTATTGTAATTCATACTATCGCATAAAATCTTTTTTTTTTTTTGAGATGGAGCCTCAAGCTATCCCCCTGGGTAGAGTGCCATGGCATCACACTCACAGCAACCTCCAACTCCTGGGCTCAAGCGAGTCTCCTGCCTCCGCCTCCCAAGTAGCTGGGACCACAGGTGCCCG
>CAUYQS010070993.1:0-10231 GCA_963574585.1 Otolemur crassicaudatus | reverse complement strand
CAGCTACTTGGGAGGCGGAGGCAGGAGACTCGCTTGAGCCCAGGAGTTGGAGGTTGCTGTGAGCTGTAATGCCACGGCACTCTACCCAGGGGGACAGCTTGAGGCTCTGTCTCAAAAAAAAAAAAAAAAAAAAAAAGAGTTACTGTTTGTAGGTATAAGACAGCTTCATCTCCTGAGAGAAGAAATCATAATTTGTGTTTCCAAGCACACAGTTAAGGAGTTCATACACGCACAACCACAGAGAACCCAGGCTTGCAGGCATCTGTGCTAGAGAACTGCATGTCGTATCATGTTGCCTTGTGATTTGAGAATTGGAAAGGATCCACTGGGACTAGTCTTCCAGCTGCCCTTTTCTCCCTTCTTTCCACTTCATTCTCAAGAATTTTAATTTAATATTTTATTTATTTATTTTTGAGAGAGAGTCTGTCACCTTGGGCAGAGTGCTGTGGCATCAGAGCTCACAGCAATGTCAAACTCTTGGTCTCAAGCAATCTTCTTGCCTCAGCCTCCTGAGTAGCTGGAACTACAGGAATCTGCCACCATACCCGGCTAGTTTTTCTATTTTTAGTAGAGATAGGGTCTTGCTCTTGCTCAGGTTGGTCTCAAACCCCTGAGCTCAAGGGATCCACCCACCTAGGCCTCCCAGAGTGCACCTGGCCAAGAACTTTAACTTAATTTTGAATATACACACTGCCTCTCACAAGTGTCAATGTACGGATGTACTCTACCACTAAGACAACATTACCTGTGTTTCCTGCCATCCGAAGGTCACCTACCACAAGAATCACTTAGCACACAGATGAGCTACATCAAAACAAAGGCCATTGGGCAGCGCCTATGGCTCAGTGGGTAGGGCATCAGCCCCATATACCAAGGGTGGCAGGTTTGAAACTGGCCCAAGCCAAACTGCAACGTAAAATAGCCAGGCATTGTAGCAGGTGCTATAGTCCCAGCTACTCAGGAGGCTGAAGCAAGAGAATCGCCTAAGCCTAGGAATTGGAGGTTGCTGTGAGCTGTGACACTACGGCACTCTAGGGCTATAAAGTTGAGACTCTGTTTCAAAAGAAAAAAAAAAACAGGCCATTATTACATGGAGAATTTTCACTCTAAAAGTAGGTTTGCAAGCACAGAAATCACAGAGTGTTTGGTAAAGATCAACATGACTGTTAGATGGCTAATTCCTACCATATCTATTTTATTTTCTTCCTTTGTCAGAATGATGTCCTGGGCGATAAGGCGGTAAGAGATAACAAATCACATATTTTAACTTTTATAAGGCTTCTGATGCAACTCAGCAGAAGGTTCTTTCTAGACCACCATGGTAAAGGTGTGCTTCAAGAGAACTGCTATTCAGGGTCCAAGTGCAGTCACGTTCCAGGAGTGTTTAACCAGCCTTGAGATAATACTCTCCTTGCTGACTTAAATAGTGGAAAATGGATATGATTAAGCTCCGCATAAACATGTGTGGTCAGACACTCTCCCTTGTGAAGATATGGATGTGTTCAGACAGACTTTGGGATTCTGGAATGTGAGTGGTCATCTATTAACCCCTTCAAGAAGTATTCAGTGAGTTGGACACCTACTACTTTCTCTACAATAAGGAATAGAAAAGATGTATAAAACACCCAGGTGCTCCTGCTTTTGTTCCTTATAAACTTGGTACAAAAGACAAAAACTAAAATACCAAACTGGGGCACAGGATGTTCAAAATAAATGTAGTAAACAAGTTATGTGTGTATTTCAGATCAAGCAACCATATAGTTACAAACATTTATTAAAGAAATAGCATTCTGGATTGACATTTTTCAATTCCTCTTGATAATTGTGCATTGCTGACACTATAGTTAGGGATTACAGACACAAAAGGAGACAATTTAATGGGGAAGGTGTTAAGAACCAACCACCAAACAACAGAAAGGGGGACAACAGAATTTATCTACGTAAAAGATAAAATCTGGGCTTGGCGCCTGTGGCTCAATTGGCTAAGGCGCCAGCCACATACACCCAAGGTGCTGGGTTCGAATCCAGCCTGGGCCGGCCAAACAACAATGATGGCTGCAACCAAAGAATAGCCAGGCGTTGTGGCAGGCGCCTGTGGTCCCAGCTACTTGGGAGGCTGAGGCAGGAGACTCACTTGAGCCCAGGAGTTGGAGGTTGCTGTGAGCTGGGATGCCATAGCGCTCTACCCAGGGGGACAGCTTGAGGTTCTGTCTCAAAAAAAAAAAAAAAAAGACAAAACCTGAGGACCAGGCAAAATAGGAATCAGCAATGTATTGAGTTGTTTTTAAAGATAGGAAATATCGGGATATAAAGGCAAGTGGCCTGCTCAGGAGGGGCACGTGGCACTCCCACCCTTCCACAAGAAAGGAGAGCCCATTCAGAACTTTCTCCCACACCCAAAGCTTCTTCGGACCTGAACCCAAGCAAGATGTGCAAGGGCTGGATAGAGTCCAAAGGGGGATGACTAAAATATCTAACTGTTAGGAAATAAATCCCAAGAGGACATGTAAAGAAAATGAGGTTCTTCAGTCCAGATAAAGGATGGCCTCCCCTCTTTCTGTTCTACCACACTGGTCAGGGCTGCTCTACAGCCTGCAGGGTCAGACAGAAGAGAGACAAGGGAGCGCTTCTTCTCCATTAAGGGATGGGAGAGATCAGATTAAATTGAAAAAACAGGATTTATATTTGATTCAAAAAAACAACTTCCTGGCTAGGAAGATTATAAGGCACTGGAATAAGTTACTAATTAGCTTTGAGATGTCCTTTTTAAGAGAATTTAAAAAAAAAAAAAAAGACAACCATCCTCACAAACTTCATCCAGTGTCCTTTCTTATCCTACAAAATCAGTGACTATTTTAACTACACTTAGAAGCTCCTTTATAAAAAATACATAAATGTAATAAAAGTTGAAGTATAACAAGCCTCCTCTCTACTACTACATAAACGCATGTGTTCATACCTGTGACGAGAACCATTCCTGGTTCTGGAAGTGGTTCTTAGTCACACACATGCATACACACAAAAAGCAATCAGCTGCCCTAGATGAGAAAGAAAGTCAAAACATGGATAAACTGACCAGTGATCTCTATAGAAGCAACATGATCTTAATGATAGGGAAGTGAGTGGAGGGTGACCAAGGGCAGACAGAAATCAGCCACAAAGTAATAAAACACAACATGTACACGCATATGTGTATCTTCTCTCTCTCCCCCACCTCTCTCATTTGATAGATGTATCTATCCAACATTGGCATTAAAACACTCATGTGAAAGCATAATAATCTTTCCTAACATTGTTTTTAAATTAGAACTACACTACAAAGCACATCGAGTTTCCCTTACAGAAAGGCTTAGGAATACAAGTCTTTCCAACACCACACTAAAATAAAAATTATAATTTTTAAATTATAATTAAAATTAAAATAATAATTTTAATTTTTAAAATTATTTGAACTAGTTTCTCCAATCACAGGAAGGAAAGGAGGGAGGGAGGAAGAAAGGAGGGAAAAGACGAACAATGGAAACAGCCACAGATGGTCTAATCTAATAGACTAACAGGAAGAGTTCTAGAGATAATGTTGCTCACCATCTCCTTTTACAAAAGCAGCCCAGAGAAGCTGATTCAAACAGTGTCACACTGGAGTTAGCGGCCAAAGGAGGACTAAGCCACATACTTACCATCATTTGTCGTCACTAACCTAGGAACAGCTTGATACCTAAAGTTTAATCTGACTGTTTACAACACAACAAAATGTCCCATGGCATTGACATTATAATATTGATTAATTAAACCACCATACTACTCACACACGCATACACACAGAAGTTTTATTACAATACAACTATGATGCAGTACTAAAAGTGCTAATTCTAGAAAGATGGGAAACTCTAGTTATTAATGTTTACTGAGTATCTACTGGGCCCCAGGAACTTAAGATTTCTTATCCCTTTTAATATACTTCTTTGTTGCTTAAGACTACTCACTACATTTTAGAATAATGAAAATTCACTTCTGCTCATTCATTCCTGAATTATAAACAGTGAAAATGCAATGCTTCAAAAGATCTTTCTTTTTCCTGCCCTCCCCAAAAAAACATATTTTAAGGAATTTATTGCCTGAGGCTAACGGGAAGATGTTAAAACCTAACACCCTTGCCTTTCTGCCTGTACTTAACTTGACTTAAAGATCTGTCTGCACATCCTCCTGCTGCTCACTTTCTTCACAAATAGGCTGCTACTCAAGTACTGTCAACATCTGCACTGGCACCTCCACTCCCTTCCCAGCTAGCCCAAGAGGGCCCACTCACACACCCATCCCTAAAAGGGCTGTGTTTACAGCCACCCATATGCCACCATTCATGAAGCAACTGCCACCATCCTCATGACTAGGCAGGCACAGCCACACAGAGCATGTGGAGCCACCAAAAAACAGGGTGCTTGGGGGCTCTACTTTTGGAAGAAACTAAAAAACTTTTTAAAAAAAAAATCCTTTTCTTAAAAAGGATCAGAGCTCAGCTCGGCACCTGTGGCTCAAGCAGCTAAGGCGCCAGCCACATACACCTAAGGTGGCGGGTTCGAATCCCCAGCCCAGGCCCGCCAAACAACAATGATGGCTGCAACCAAAAAATGGCCGGGCGTTGTGGCGAGTGCCTATAGTCCCAGCTACTCGGGAGGCTGAGTGAGGCAGGAGACTCACTTGAGCCCAGGAGTTGGAGGTTGCTGTGAGCTGTGATGCCATGGCACCCTACCCAGGGGGATAGCTTGAGGCTCTGTCTAAAAAAATAAAGAGTTGAGGTTGCTATGAGCTGTGATACCATAGCACTCTACCAAGGGTGACATGATGAGACTCTGTCTCAAAAAAAAAAAGGCTTTTCACATTCTGTCTTAAGTTTCCTTAAACTACATTAAGCAATAGTCTAGCAAGGACATAGATTAATAAAGAGAATGATTGACCAGAGCAGGGAAGAGCAGCCATTCTTCTCCCCAGAGTTAAAAGTTCAGGAATGAAGGTGTCAGGGTTTCTTGAAATGCTGAAGAAACCACAGGCAACAGAAAAATAGTGAGGGGCAGGAGCTGACAGGTCATCCCTATGCCGTGCTTTTTATTATAACTCTGATTTTAGTCTTCTCCTTCACCTGAGACTAATTATGAGACAAAAAGAGCAATGCAAGAAAGCAACCAGAAAAAGCAACTCCAGGAAAGCAGTGGAGTGGTACAGGCCCTACTTTCCTCCCCTCTTTCTGTTCTACCACACCCTCCTTGGTCCCATTCTCAGCCACTTGGGAAGTGCAGACCATGTTTGCAAGACAGGGCTGTGCAAGGTGAGTGGAAGGCAGAAAAGTGAACCAGATATTCTACTCCAGCTGATGGGGAAGCCAGGAGTAAGAAGCTGAAGCCAAAGAAAGGGGCAAACAGAGATGGGACTTTTCAAAGATCAGCAAAACAACAGGGACCTGCCTAAAGCAAACTAGATTTTATTTCTTTCTTCCCTGTCCCTCTAATTTGCCCTTTCCCTGCTTAGCCAGGAACAACAGAAAAAATTCTTCCCTCCTTTTTCTCCTTCAGTCACCCAAAGGAGAAACTTTCTAAAAGGAGAGGGGAGTGTGGGGAAAGTGATATAAATGTGGGAAATGGGAAAAGAAACCCCCAGGGTTTGCCAAAAAGAGTGGGTGCTCATCAAGCTGTTTCTCCACATCTGGGACCAAAAGTTTATGTCCCTATTTTGTGTAGCTCAACATCCAAACACTATGACCATTTTATAATCTCTTAAATTCATTTTCAAACACTTTGGTTCTCATCACTCCACATAGAAATGATACGAATGCTCCTTATATGGAAGGCTAAAAATTATTAAATATATTTATAATAATGATACTACTACTACTACTATATATTCCTTTACATAGACTTTACAACCTTAAAAATACCTGCACATCAGTCTGGGCATTGATCCACAAGACAACCTATGAAGAGACTGAGCATCTCTATTTTTACAAAATAGTGATATCCCAATTTTTCAGATCATGGGGGGAAAGCGTTAAAAAAGGGGTTAAGCACACATAAAATGCTGAGGAAAAATGTATACCTAAGGCTCCCCAGAGCTTACTCACTCCTTTCTACACAAGCATCTTGCACATGTGTTCTGTGCCACACTCCCATTACTCTGCAAAGTGAGGTAAACCAAACTCTGCCTCCTGAGCCCCATTCACCCTCCACGGAGCTTAGAGCCCTAAGGGTTCTGCATCTTTGAAAACATGAAGCAAGCTGATGGAAGTGTTGAAACCAAGAGCCTCCAAACCTCCAAACCACACTCCCATACACTGCACTGAGGAAGGTCTGCCTTTCTGGTCCACTGCCATTGTAAGGAGTTTTATTTGTCCCTCTTTTGTCAAAAAAGAGAAAGAAACCCACAGATAGTGAGGACAACAAGGGTTGAATAACCTCTGCCAGTTTCTTTTTTTTTTTTTGAGACAGAGATTCAAGTTGTCACCCTGGTGCCATAGCTCACAGTAACCTCCAACTCGGCTCAAGCAATCCTCTTGCCTCAGTTTTTCTATTTTTAGTAGAGATGGGGATCTCACTTTTTGCTCAGGCTGGTCTCAAACTCGTGAGCTTAAGCAACCCACCCTCCTCGGCCTCCCAGAGTGGTTTTTCTTTCTCTCTTTTTTTTAAGACAGAGTCTCATTGTGTCACCCTGGTAGAGTACTGTGGCAACATCATACATCACAGCAACCTCAAATTACTGGGCTGAAGTGATCCTCCTGTCTCAGCTTCCTGAGTAGCTGGGACTACAGGCCAACAAGGTTTTCTATTTTTAGCAGAAATGAGGTCACTTTTGCTCAAGCTGAGTTCTGGAGGCTGGAACTCCATCATCAAGGTGTTGGCGGGGTGGTTTCTTCTGAGGCCCTTGCTCTTTGGTTGCTAGGTGGCTGGGCTGCCTCCTCCAGGGGTCTTCACAGGGTCTTCCCTGTGCTTCCCTCTGTCCTAATCCCGTCTTCTTACAAGGTCAAGTCACATTGGATTAGAAGCCACTCGTGACCTCACTTTACCTTCACCACCTCTTACAAGGCCTTATAGAGTCACATTCTGAGGTACTTGGAGTTAGGACTTCAACGTACAGATTTGAGGAGACACAATTCAGCCCATTACAGTTAGCAAGAGGGAAAGGAAAAGAAAGATGGCATGACCAAGGCTATGAAGAAACGAGAGCATGCTCAGCCTTTGCGGAAGAAAGGCAATTTCACCTGTGTCCTCACAGCCAGAAAGTACTTACTATCTACACATCCCACATCTGGCCCCTATGGTAGTCTCTGGCACCTTCTACACCAGCACACTGGAAGCTTTGTCTTATGTCACCATCCCTGTAGCCTGCTTGGTTCATATCCACCTTCTGTTGTTTGTTCCTAGGAGCCATTCCCCTTCTTGTTGTAGGTCCTAGCCTTTGGAATATTCTTCCCCTCTGCCCCCTTCCCCAGCCTAGCACCCCCATTCACCTAATTAATATCACTTTACTCTTAAGATCTCAGCTCAAATGCCTCTTCCTCACGGAAGAGTTTAAATACTACACACACAATTTATCTTCACTAAACATAGTCTTCTTCCTATCTTCTCCTCTAGCTCTGCTATAGAACTTATTTAATTACATACTTGCACTGTTATTATTTTATCAACGTGTCTCCTCCACAAAACTGATCATACATTCAAAAGCTCAGAATCTGTATCTGGTTTTCCCACCATCATCTATTATTTGTCATCAGTTAGTATGGTTGCTGGCACCTAGTATATGCTTAATAAATACAGTGGCACCTCAGTGAATTGACCACCCAAGGGACTGTAATAAGCTGGTCAACACATGCAGGTGGTCACCATAAGGAAGTAGGCCTACTATACTGATACGTACACGTGGTGCATGTCCAATCTATGAACATTAATAAGGTCAACTTAAGGAGATGGTCAGTGTAGGGCGGTTAGTCAACTAAGGAGGTTCTACTAGGTAAATAAAGCAAAGAATAAATGAAGTGTAAATTAGTATAAATCAGGTCACATGATCTATTTTTGGTGAATAAATTCACTTTGAGTTGAAGGCAGCATGAAATTACTAAGCAATGATATCTAAGTAGACAGATATATGCCATAAATATTAAGAGATCTTAAACCAGTAGAACTACACATAGAAAGAAATGGCAGCCAGGTGCAGTGGCTCACACCTATTATCCCAGCACTCTGGGAGGCAGAGGCAGATGGATTACTTAAGCTCAGGAGTTCAAGAAAAGTCAAGCAAGAGTGAGACCCTGGCTCTTCAAAAAATAGAAAAATTAGCTGGGTGGGTTGGCAAGCACCTATAGTCCCAGCTACTTGGAAGGCTGAGGCAGGAGGATCACTTAAGCCCAAGAGTTTCATGTTGCTGTGAGCTATGATGCCACAGCACTCTACCCAAGACAGAGACTCTGTCTCAAAAAAAATAAAAACAAAGAAATACACTCCATTAGGTCAATTCTACAGGAACTACTTAAATATGCTTTCCATATCTAATTCATACATATATATGTGAGTATGTGTGCACTCTACATATTTTATTTCTGCAGCTACAATCGTTAGTCCATTGACAGGTATCTGCAATGTCCCTCTCCCAGTGGCTCATTCCACCTCTTGACTTTGGCCTAAAACCAAGAGGAATTCTTAGAGGTGAAGAACTGGTGGATTCCTATGGTGACTCCAATCCCACACTCTTTCCTTTTCTCCTTATTAGGCAGGAAACACTATAATTCCAGGGACAAGATGTGTGTCACACTTTGGAAATATTCAAATCTGCTGACAACATTTCATTCTACCTTGGCTACATACATGAGGAAGCCACATGATCACAATTTAATGGAACATAGAACATAACTAATAAACTGAAGCAACCTTTCACATATTAAGACTTTCAGCTTGGCACAATGTGGAAACAGGCTTATTGCACCATTTGGTGGTGTCAGAACACATAGGGAGGAGGATGCACCTTTGGAGTTTATTTCATAGTCACTCACCTCAGGGAAGTGTCTGAGGAATGCATTATAATCTCCATGTGGCTATATGTTACAGATGTCTCACTTTTAAAAGAAGTGGGTTTTTTTTCTTTTTCTTTTTTTTTTTTGAGACGAGTTGCATGCTGTCACCCTGGGTAGAGTGCCATGGTGTCATAACTCCCAGTAACTTCCAACTCAGACTCAAGCAATCCTCTTGCCTCAGTTTTTCTATTTTTAGTAGAGATAGGGTCTCGATTTTACTCAGGGTGGTCTCAAACTTGTGAACTCAAGCAATCTACCCACCTCAACCTCCCAGAGTGCCAGAATTACAGGTGTGAGCCACTGCAATGGCCTAAAAGTATTTTCTAGAGATGTATTTATCTTTCTGGTACTTGAACGTATATATATAGGTAATCCCTGGATTATGAATAAGGTAGGTTCTGTAGGTTTATTCTTAAGTTGAATTTGTAGGCTCAGCACTTGTAACACAGTGGTTAAGGCGCCAGTCCCATGCACTGAAGCTGTAGGTTCAAACCCAGCTGGGGCCAGCTAACCAACAATGACAACTGCAATAAAAAAAAATCCAGGCTCGGTGCCTACAGCTCAACCGGCTAAGGCGCCAGCCACGTACACCTAAGGTGGCGAGTTCGAATCCTCAGCCCAGACCCGCCAAACAACAATGACGGCTGCAACCAAAAAATAGCCGGGCATTGTGGCGGGTGCCTGTGGTCCCAGCTACCTGGGAGGCTGAGGCAGGAGACTCACTTGATCCCAGGAGTTGGAGGGTACTGTGAGCTGTGACACCACAGCACTCTACCAAGAAACTCTGTCGCAAAAAAAAAAAAAAAAAAAAGAAATTTGCATGTAAGCTGGAACAGGTACATTTACCTTTTACCTGTAACAGCCTCCAGTCTTTAGTGGGAATTATATGTAAGACAAATATTTGTAACTCAGAAACTGCCTGTTTGTCTGAATACTTGAAAGTAAAAGGTACTAGTGACTACAAGTAACTTCTAATACTAAAGTTCCTTTTTTTTTTTTTTGAGATGGAGCCTCAAGCTATCCCCCTGCGTAGAGTGCCATGGCATCACGCTCACAGCAACATCCAACTCCTGGGCTCAAGCGAGTCTCCTGCCTCAGCCTCCCAAGTAGCTGGGACTACAGGCGCCCGCCACAACGCCTGGCTATTTTTTGGTTGCAGCCATCATTGTTGTTTGGCAGGCC
>CAUYQS010070991.1:0-22920 GCA_963574585.1 Otolemur crassicaudatus | reverse complement strand
TCTTGGTTAGGTTGGCCAAAGATTTATCCATTTTATTGACCTTTTCAAAGAACCAACTTTTGGATTTATTGATCTGTTCTATAATCCTTTTATTTTCAATTTCATTTAATTCTGCTCTAATTTTGGTTATTTCTTTTCTTCTGCTAGATTTGGGGTTGGAATGTTCTTCCTTTTCCAGTTGCTTGAGATGTCCCATTAAGTTGTTAACTTCCTCTCTTTTGGTTCTCTTAAGGAAGGCTTGCAATGCTATAAATTTCCCTCTTAGGACTGCCTTTGTGGTATCCCAGAGGTTCTGATAACTCGTGTCTTCATTATTGTTTTGTTCTAAAAATTTGGCAATTTCCTTCTTGATCTCATCTTTGATCCATCCATCATTCAGCATAAGGCGAATATTAGTTTTCTTTGAATTATCCGAGAGCTCTCTAAGAAATATCTATTTTTGCTCTCCATTTCTTTTGATCTTTGCACTCCTGGGCTTGTTCAAAAGCTTTGTCTTCAAAGTCAGAAATCCTTTCTTCTGCATGTTCCACTCTGTTACGGAGGGATTCCACCGTATCTTTCAGATCCTTGAGGGCTGCAACCTCTTGTTGCAGTGTTTCAAAATCTTTGATCATTTTATCTTTGAAATTGTTGAGTTCTTGATACATCTTTTGAATAATTTCTTGAGATATCTTTTGAATAATTTCTTGAAATTCTAATTCCCTCCTTTCTTCCATTCTGTTAATCTTATTTGCTATCCAATTATTTTTTTTTTTCTTTTCCTTTTTTTTTTTTTTTTTTTTTGTAGAGACAGAGTCTCACTTTATCACCCTTGGTAGAGTGGCCATGGTGTCACACAGCTCACAGCAACCTCCAGCTCCTGGGCTTAGGTGATTCTCTTGCCTCATCCTCCCGAGTAGCAGGAACTACAGGCACCTGCCACAACGCCTGGCTTTTTTTTGTTGCAGTTTGGCCAGGGCTGGGTTTGAACCTGCCGCCCTCGGTATATGGGGCTGGCACCCAACCCACTGAGCCACAGGCGCTGTCCTTTTTTTTTTTTCTTTTTGAAACAGAGTCGCACTTTGTCACCTCCAGTAGAATGCTGGGGCATAATAGCTCACAGCAACCTCTAACTCTTGGGCTCAAGCAATTCTCTTGCCTCAGCCTCTCGAGTAGCAGGGACTACAGGTACCTGCCATAACACCCAGCTATTTTTAGAGATGGGGGTCTCGCTCTAGCTCAGGATAGTCTAAAACTCATGAGCTCAGGTGATCCTCCCATCTTGGCCTCCCAAAGTGCTGGGATTATAGGTGTGAGCCACCACACCAGCCTCAACATGTCAATTTTCAACTGCACAGGGCTGGCATCCCTTATCCCCACCCTTCTTCAAGGATCAACTATATTAGACAATACTTGAAAGAATATATTTTAAAGGCAGTGTCTGTGTCTCAGTGGGTAGGGCGCTGGTCCCATATATGGGAGTGGTGGGTTCAAACCCAGCCCTGGCCAAACTGCAACAAAAAATAGCTGGGCTTTGTGGTGGACTCCTGTAGTCCCAGCTACTTGGGAGGCTGAGGCAAGAGAATGGCCTAATCCTAGGAGTTGGAGGTTACTGTGAGCTGTGACCACTATGGCACGCTACTGAGGGTGATAAAGTGAGACTTTGTCTCTAAAAAAAAAAAAAAAAAGAATATATTTTAAAATAAACATTCATGGGCAGTGCCCATAGCTCAGTGGGTAGGGCGCTGGCCACATACACTGAGGCTGGTGGGTTTAAACCTATCCTGAGCCACCTAAAATGACGACGACTGCAACAACACTAACAAAATAGCCAGGTGTTGTGGCAGGCACCTGTAATCCCAGCTATCTGGGTAAAAGAATCACTTAAGTCCAAGAGTTTGAGGTTGCTGTAAGCTGTAACACCACGGCACTCTACCAAGGGTGCAATAGTAAGACTCTGTCTCAAAAAATAACTAAATAAAATAAAATAAGCATTCGTATTTTGACATTAGAATTTGGAGGAATTCTAGTTTTGCTTATTTTCTAATTTTTATCCATGTTTGTATAGCTTTGGAATAACTTAAAAAACAAAAAAGAAAGGATTTCAAACAGAAATGTTACTGACAACTGATGGTAGCAAGGAACATTTTCTGTGGTAAATCAGAGATTTAAAAACTACTAGACCCCCTAGAAATTCAAATTGTGAAAATGAAAAAAGTCATAGTAAACTGAGAATGTAATTTCTCAAACATTCTAGAACTTCCCATGCATCTATTTCTCACATAGTATCTCAAAATTTAGAACTATAGGGTGGGGCGGCGCCTGTGGCTCAGTGGGTAGGGCGCCAGCCCCATATACCAAGGGTGGCAGGTTCAAACCCGGCCCAGCCAAACTGCAACAAAAAAATAGCCGCATTGTGGCAGGTGCCTGTAGTCCTAGCTACTCAGGAGGGTGAGGCAAAGGAATGTCCTAAGCCCAGGAGTTAGAGGTTGCTGTGAGCTGTGTGATGCCAAGGCACTCTACCGAGGGTGATAAAGTGAGACTCTGTCTCTTAAAAAAAAAAAAAAGAAAGAAATATAGATGTGTTTACTATTCACATAGCATATAAAAATTCCATTTTTTATCTAAGGTTACTAGAATTGAAGACAATTTCTGTAATGCTTTTAGAAAATATTTTAACACATCAAAAATTCTGCGGTTAATTCTGAGACCCATGCTCAAAGAAAGGAATCTGAACCTTCTCCCTTCCCTGCCTCTCCAAAAGGTAAACTCTCAGTGGCATAACTATTTGCACCAGAAGGGACAAACTGGGCCCTAAAAGGTACCAAGTGAACAAGAAATTTCTACAGATGTTTATTTCACCTTATCTGCTTACCACTTGAGCAAAAATGTAGTGAACAATTCAATACAGAAGCAATTCCCGTAGAATAACTGAGTCCATTAACAAAAAAAGGAAATTATTGTAAAGATTAAGTGTTTCTTTAGCATCTGTGAAGTGTCATTAAAAGTAAACTTACCAAGGGTTCAAGTTAAAAGGCTCATTCTTTTTTAAAGCTGAGCCCAGTAACATGAATCTAGAAGGGCTTTGGAGAGAAGCTGTTAACCTGGGGTTGAAACTGGGGATGGGGAAGGGAGAGAGGGACAAAAAGAAATCAGATTTGTTTTTTTTACACATATGTAAAAATGATACCAAAATAATTTAAATGCTAAAAACAAATTAAAATATAAGGATATAGGTGTTATCAAAATAGAAATAGCTTTAACTGGATCAAATAATTCACTGACAATGAAATTTGGAAAGCAGGGAACAAGACAGTAACTTACGGCATCTACAATGGTCCCCAGCCCGTCATAATACATCACTCCCAGCTGGTACATGGCTTGGTGATCTTTCTCCTTGATTTCTTCAAACTGTTCTAAAGCTTCTTCATACCATCCCTAAAAGCCCCCAGAAAACAATTATTTTTATTATGATCTTAAAATAATCCCAAACCAAGGCACCAAGAGGTTAATATTTATGTGTGTCCAAGGATATATAGCAAAAAACCTAACTGTATTTGGCTCCTGCCCAGAGCTGAGACATCCTGCTCTTTGCCAGTGCACTATACTAGCCTCAGAACGACAACACACGATAAGCCCTCCAGACATGTCCACTGCCACAATAAATGAAGGTGCCCTCACAAGCTTAGAGAGGAAGTGGGAATAAGGTGAACTGCCCAAATAGTTAATGGATGGCGAGGGACTGGGGACAGCCCGTCCCTTTTCAAATCTTCCCTTGAACTGAAACTACATTCTTGGAGTTAGGATGAGTTTGCAGAGTTCCTCCTGGGTCTGCCTCTCAGGCTTTCCCAGCATCCTGTGCATACGGAGGGCAAGTTCTTCCCCCTGCTGTGTCAGAGTGCACAGAACTACCTTGGGGTACTAGATCAGACTCAGTCTTCAATTGCTATTAATATGAATATATTTTACAAATTGTATTAAATACTTTGAGCAAAATATTAAAATTCAATCTTTGTAAGTATGAAAGATTTCACACCAAAATGACTCCCATAAATGACGTTCATTAGAATGCCTTTTCTTTTTTTTTTTTTTGTAGAATGCCTTTTCTTGAAAGGTCAGCTATCTCTGTAGGCTGGTAGTGTGCTGTGTGCCCCAAAGCCACAGCCATAATCTATGTGATGTGACAGAACACTTGGAATTTTTCTATAAGGTATAACAACAGAATTATAGGAAATGATAAATTACAGGAAACAAATAAAAAATGATACCTCTTCAAAATATAGTTGACCTCGTAGGAAATATGCAAAAGCGTCTCCTCTTCTTATCCTTTCCTTCAAGAGCTGCAATGCCTTCTCCACCAGATTAGCGTGGCTACAGTGATCTGATTTTAAAAAGGTAAAGACCAACCTAAGCAACAGTGAAACACTGTCTCTAAAAATAGCCCGGGGTTGTGGTGGGTGCCTGTAGTCCCAGCTACTTGGGAGGCTGAGGCAAGAGAATCACTTAGGCCCAAAAGTTAGAGGTTGCTGTGAGCTATGATGCTATTGCTCTACCAGGGGCAGCAAAGTGAGACTGTGTTTCAAAAAAAAAGGTAAAGAATTCCATTTACCATACTATGTTAATTTTTTCTCTTGAAGAAAGAAATTACATAAAATTCATCAAACGTACTAATTTCCTTCCTAATTTTCATCTCTAAAACTGGGTGCCTCAGCTCAAGTAAAAAGTACTGTCAGAGAAACTGCATCATCCTGGTACCTGACACTGTGCCTGATACGTGTAATAAAGAGTACTTGTTGATTGGCTCCCACACTAAGCCTATTCACAGACAGGTAGGAACCCCAGCAGTGCAGTCTGTGTGCATATATTGGTTTGTCTTTGGGCAAAGCTATCTTGTGGGTGAGTTAAATTCTTAATAGGAGACTTAATTAGAACTACTCCAACCAAATGAGCTAATCATCCCAAATGCAGTTTTTTTTTCTGGCAGTTTTTGTCCGGGGCTGGGTTTGAACCCGCCACCTCCGGCATATGGGGCCAGCACCCTATTCCTTTGAGCCACAGGCACTGCCCCCAAATACAATTTTTTAAAAGTTCCTAGGAAAAAAAGGTAATTTCAAATAATAACAGGAATGTTATTTTAACAGGATATGACACCTAGCTTCTCTTTTCTAGAAGCATTTCCTTAAGTACTGAGAGTAAAATCAAAATCAGGATATAATTATAAGATGACTGATGATCTGTACCAGATAAACTAGTTAGCAATTTTAGATTCTTGAAGGAAAAAGCTGGAAAAGACTGTAATTACAAAGTAACCACTTCCTTGACATCAGTAAGACAAATATTCCTTGTCTCGTTTGCTCTAGTATACATAAAGAATCTTAGTGAAAATATTTTCAGTGGAAAATTGTCAGAATCTGTACCAGTTTTTTCCATACGGCATTGGGAGAGTTTTTGGTTCTTGGAAGCATGCTGAGATACAGAGGCACAAAAGGGGTTCTTAGGCAACTTTTCACTGGTCAACTTCATCCTGTTTCCACAATATGTATTCTGTAAACAAGAATAAAAAATAAGATGGCATTGAAATTTCTTCCTCCAGTAAAGTGCACAGAGACTCCATCACCACTTGGCACTCACTAGGAAGAGCATCCTTCCCTTATTGCCTAGGGATAAGACACCAAACCACAGCCCTAATGTGAATATTCCTTCCTAGGAAACCAGGACCCGCCACAGCACCCTTTCCTGTCTGTTTCCACCACCTGAGATCTACCATGAGACCTCTTTGCATCTCCTGGATGGCTGAGTTCACACACTGCATGAACATGTCACCCCCACCCCCAACTGCAGCCATTTAGTAGGAGCTGGAAAAACTACTTATAGATATAGTTATGCACTTCTTGTGGCCTTCTAATAGAAGTTCATCAGACTCAAGTGCAACCATTGTCTATTGTACCTGGAAATACACTTTATTTCAGCTGTGCTGCTCAGTTTTATCTTCCTGTCTGTATTGGACTGCCATGTTAAAGGATGGATTGCAGCTGAATGGTAAATCAGAGCCTTCATATAAAATGTTCAGGCCACCTTATTTGGGATGGAGTCGTCCAGGTTGGCCTAGGCTGAGAGTAGGGAGACTCAGTTGTTGCTATGCTTTGTTTGTTTAGTTCTTGGCATTCTGCTGCTATAACATCTTTCCACCAATCAGAAACAAGCCTGGAGTAAAGGCCCCTGATTGGTGATCAAGGGAAGAACTCAACAGACCTACAGTATGATTGGACAGCTACATTTATATAATTACATGATACTATTTTGTTTTTTGAGACAGAGTGTCAAGCTGTGGCCCTGGGTATAGTGCCGTGGCATCACAGCTCACAGCAACCTCCAACTCCTGGCTTAAGTGATTGTCTTGCCTCAGCCTCCCAAGTAGCTGGGACTACAGGTGCCCACCACAACACCCAGCTATTTTTTTTCTTTTTTTTGGTTGTAGTTATTATTGCTGTTTGGTAGGCCTGGGCTAGATTCGAACCCGCCAGCTCTGGTGTATGTGGCTGGCGCCATAGCTATTTAAGCTACAGGTGCCAAGCAATGATACTATTTTAGACAATAGATTGTTTCATTAAATGAGAATGTGATGCAGAAAAGGGAGATAAGGGTGGTGCCTGTGGCTCAAAGGAGTAGGGCGCTGACCCCATATGCCGGAGGTGGCAGGTTCAAACCCAGCCCTGGCCAAGAACTACAAAAAATAAAAAAAATAAAAAATAAATAAAAATAAAAGAATATATTCATTAAAAAGAAAAAAGAAAAGGGAGATAAAGTCAGGATCTCAGAAAAAAAATCACTGAACTATGTTTGTGATTTTGGAACAGTCATTTAATCTTCTTAAGAGTTAATTTCCTGGCTTGGTGCCTGTGGCTCAAGCGGCTAAGTCACCAGCCACATACACCTGAGCTGGTGAGTTCGAATCTAGCCCGGGCCCACCAAATGACGACAGCTGCAACCAAAAAATAGCTGGGTGCTGTGGTGGGTGCCTGTAGTCCCAGCTACTAGGGAGGCGAAGGCAGGAGAATGGCTTGAGCCCAAGAGTTGGAGGTTGCTGTGAGCTGTGATGCCAAGGCGCTCTACCCAGGGCGACAGCTTGAGGCTCTGTCTCAAAAAAAAAATAGTTAATTTCATCATCTATAGTTTGGATGGTAGGTAGTTTGTTATTAATTTAATTATATTTGCTGATACTTCTAATTGGCTGTTT
This sequence comes from Otolemur crassicaudatus, assembly GCA_963574585.1. Taxonomy (NCBI): domain Eukaryota; kingdom Metazoa; phylum Chordata; class Mammalia; order Primates; family Galagidae; genus Otolemur; species Otolemur crassicaudatus. The sequence goes on along the minus strand of CAUYQS010070991.1, from coordinate 15,704 downwards.
TGGCACTTGGTAGTTGGCCTAATCCAATACTAAAATAATGTATTTAAAGATTTTTTTTAAATTGAGGTTCAACACTGAAGTTGCTGTCATAGTAAACAATGTCACTAGTGTCCATGAAAAGAAAGATAAACATCCTAAGCAAAACCTCAAAGCTCTCTGTTTATTGTTACTGTTCCTTTAGTCACTGCCATCTAATGGTAGTTTAAAAAGTCGTGCTCCTATATTAACTGGAAGCCTAATCTATACAGAATGACAGAAAATTAGAAGAAAGAATATTATTACAGAGATCTCAAAATACCTTATGGATTCATGCACTGGCTTTCTATTCTTTATTTTTTCCCTTTGTAACTAGGCCCATTTCTTTATTTAAAATACAGTGCTTTCCCCATGCTTTTCCTTTTGGGTGTGGAAAATTTACAATATCAGGCCCTGAAGTGAGAGGAAAAAATTATGAAGAAAGACAGGATGTCTTTTATTACTAGATAAGCTAAGGTGAGCACTGGATATGAGAACCTAGTAGCTTTTTAACTTATTTTTCTCCAATTTGCCATGTATTCTGAGAGCAAATAAAATAGGCTAATAAACATTGATATGTGAAAGAATAGGAAAGAAAAAAGACAAGGTGGTAAGATTCGTAATCCCTCGTGTCTAGGACAAGGCCTAGCTTCCACAATGGACCAAGCGATAAAACAACGCCGCAGTCTTCCACATAACAAGACAAATGGAACACCACTCTCTTATCAATTCTCTCAATGTAAATGGCTTGAATTCCCCACTAAAAAGGCACAGACTGGCTGGATAAAATTAAAATTTGCTCTCTTCAGGAAATACATCTAACCCCCAAGGATATATCAAGACTCAGAATAAAGGGCAATAAAACAGTATTTCAGGCAAACAGAAACAAAGGAAAGTGGGTGTCAGAACCCTCTTTGCAGGTACAACTGGCTTTGAAACAGCAGAAGTGGCTCGGCACCTGTGGCTCAAGTGGCTAAGGCGCCAGCCACATACACCTAAGGTGGTGGGTTCGAATCCAGCCTGGACCCGCCAAACGACGACAGCTGCAACCAAAAAATAGCTGGGCATTGTGGCAGGCGCCTGTGGTCCCAGCTACTTGGGAGGCTGAGGCAGGAGACTCGCTTGAGCCCAGGAGTTGGAGGTCGCTGTGAGCTGTGAAGCTACAGCACTCTACCCAGGGGGACAGCTTGAGGCTCTGTCTCAAAAAAAAATAATAATAAAAAAAACAGCAGAAGTAAAGAAAGACAAAGATTGACACTATATATTGGTCAAGAGACCAATAGACAAGAAGATGTTTCAATTCTAAACATTTATGTAGCTAACATAAATGCTCCCAGATTTAGAAAACAAACCCTACTGTGGTCTGAACAATACAATAACAAACAACACCGTAATAGCCAGGGACCTCAACACCCACTGACAGAACAGGACAGATCCTCCAAGCAGAAACTACAGAAATGAAGAATTAAAACAGGACTTTAGCACAACTAGACTTAACAGACATCTACAGAACATTTCACCCCAATACTACTGAATGTATGTTCTTCTCATCAGCTCAAAGATCATTCTCCAAGGTTGATCACATCCTAGGATACAAATCGAGCCTCAAGAAATTATAAAAACAGAAATTACGCCATGTATCTTTATGGACCATAAAGGAATAAAAATAGAACTCTATGCCAATAAAAACGCTTGGCATTTGTGTGGCATCCTCACACAAAGTCATGAACTCTAAGCAGCCTACTGTTAAACAATAACCGGATCAAAAAAGAGATAAAGAAGGAAATTACTGGATTCCTAAAACAAAATGACAATGAAACCACATGCTATTAAAACTTGTCAGATACTGCAAAGGCAGTCCTAAGTTAGAAATTTATGACATTATGGCTCCGCATCTGTAGCTCAGCAGGTAGGGCACCAGCCACATACACTGGAGCTGGTGGGTTTGAACCCAGCCTGGGCCTGCCAAACAACAATGACAATTACAACCAAAAAATAGCCAGGCATTGTGGTGGGTGCCTGTAGTCCCAGCTACTTGGGAGGCTGAGGCAAGAGAATCACCTAAACCCAAGAGTTTGAGGTAGGTTGCTGTGAGCTGTGACACCACAGGACTCTATTGAGGGTGACATAAATGACCACATCCAGAAATCAGAAATAGTGCAAGTCAACAATGTAATGACCCATCTCAAGGAGCTGGAAAAGTTAGAGCAATTAAATCAGACCACTACAAGAAATTGAGAACAAAAGAACCATTCGGAAGGTTAGTGAAATAAAAAGCTGGTTCTTAGAAATGATAAACAAAATTGATAAGCCCTTGGCCAGATTAGCAATAGAAAAGCAAGATCTTTGATAAGCTCAGTCAGAAATGAAAAAAGAAATAACCACTGATACTACAGGGTTAAAAAAAAAATCTTCACTGAATACTACAAAGATCTCTACATCCAGATATTTGAAAATGTAGAGGAAACAGACCAATTCCTGGGATCATACTACCTCCTTGAACTTAACCAAGAAGAACTGGAACTCTTGAACAGACCAATTCCAAGCTACAATATCCAAACAATAAAAAAACTTCCAACAGAAAAAAAGTCTCAGACCAGCTTCACACCAGCATTCTACCAAACCTTCAAAGAAGAGCTCATATCTATATTGCATAATCTATTCCAAAATATTGAGAAGGACTCCTTCCCTACTACTCCTATGAAGCAAATATCATCCTGATACTAAAACTGGGAAAGGACACAACAACAACAAAAAAATTGCAGACCAATTGCCTTAATGAATATTGATGCAAAAATACTCACTAAAATCTTTGTGAACAGTTCCGCTACACATTAAAAAATTATCCATTATGACCACATGGGTTTTATCTGAGGGATGCAAGGCTGGTTCAACACGTACAAATCTATGAATGTAATCCACCACATAAACAGAAGTAAAAACAAGGACCATATGATTCTCTCAATTGATGCGGAAAAATCTTTTGACAAAATTCAGCATCCTCTTTTGATAAGAATCCTTAAGAACATAGCTATAGATGTGACATTTCTCAAACTGATAGAAGCCATCTATGACAAACCCATACCCACCATAACATTGAACGGAGAAAAGTTGAAAGCATTCCTGCTTAGAACCAGAACCAGGCAAGGATGCCCACTATCTCCACTACTTATCAACACAGTGCTGGAAGTTTGAGCCAATGCAATTAGACAAGAGAAAGATACCCAGGGTATCCATAGGAGAGCAGGAGTAGGTTAAACTATCACTCTTTACAAATAATAGGATCCAATAATTTGAAAACCCCAAGGACTCAGCCACAAGACTCCTCAAAGTAATCAAGAAATGCAGCAATGTTTCAGGTTGAAAATCAATGTACACAAATCAGTAGCCTTCATGAACACCAACAACAGTCAAGCTGAGAATCAAATCAAAGATACAACACCCTTCATGGTAGTATCAAACAAAACAAAATACCTTCCAATGTATCTAACAACAACTAAAGAATCTCTATAGAGAAAATTAGAAAATACTGAGAAAAGAGATCACACAGGATGTTAACAGATGGAAATATGTATCATGATCATGGCTTAGAAAAAACATCAGTATTATCAAAAATGTCTATAGTATCCAAAACAATCTACAGATTTAATGCAATCCCCATTAAAATACCAACATCTTACTTTGAAGGTCTTGAAAAGATAATTCTACATTTTGTATGGAACCAGGGAAAAAAGGCAAATAGCCAACACAATTCTACAAAATAAGAATAATTCAGGAAGCATCACCATACCAGACTTTAGGTTATGTAAGTCTATAATGATTAAAACAGCATGGTACTGGCATAAAAACAGAAACACAACTCTATGGAACAAAACAGAGAATCCAGAGATGAAACTAGTCATCTTATCTTTGATAAAGCAAACAAAAGCACACTGGGGAAAACAATCCCTATTTACTAAATGGTGCTGGTAGAAATGGTTAGCCACGTGTCAGAGAATGAAGTGGACCTGAACCTCTCACCACTTACAAAAATTAACTCTTGATGGATAAAAGATCTAAATCTAAGACACGAAACTATAAAAACCCTAGAAGATAGTATGGGAAAAACTCTTAATCTCACAGGCTTAGAGAAAGAATTTATGAAGACGACCTCACTGGCAATTGCCACAGCAACTGAAATAAATACAGGGGACCTGATCATGTAAAAAAGCTTTTGCCCAGCTAAGGAGACAATCCACAAAGCAAAAAGACAACCTTCAGAATGAGAGAAGATATTTGCTTACTACGAATCTGGGCTAATTGCCAGAAATCTACAATAAACTCATGCTTATCAATAAGAAAAGAGCAAAAAAAAAACCCATTAAAAACTTGTCTGGGCAAGACACACAATAGAAATCCTTGTCATGAGGAAATAAGTATCCTGAGGGAACTAAAAGCAGACCTACCATTCGACTCTACAATCCCACTACTAGGCATTTACCCAAATGAATGAAATACATTTTACCACAAGGACACTTGCTCTCGAATGTTCATAGCAGCTCAGTTCACATCAGAAAGATGTGGAAACAACCCAGGTGCCCATCAACATCACATGGACGGATTAATGAACTGTGGTACTTGTATACCATGTGATACTAAGCCTTCAAAAAAGATGGGGTTTTGCATCCTCTGTAACAACCAGCATGGACTTGGAGAACATTCTCCTAAGTATCACAAGATTGGAATAAACAAGCACCACATGCACTCAATACCAATTTGAACCTAGGAGATTAACAATCACAGATCCACTCATGAGAAAATCTCATCTGAGTTGTAGGGGGTGGGATGAGCGGTTCAGTGGCTTCCCACCCAATGTGTACAGCATGGCACACTCCCTGGGTATAGGCCACAGTACAACTCTGACTTTAACCTTTCATGTGTACATTATATATATAACACATTATATAACCTAAGGGATTATACACTCATATTAATCTGAAATTTAAAAACTTAAAAAAATAAAATGGTATCGAAACATACCATATACACTTATTTTTGTTTCTTATAAGATAATTTGGATTTTATTATTTATTTATTTTAAGACAGAGTCTCAAAATGTTGCCCTGGGTAGAGTGCCATAGCATCATAGCTCACAGCAACCTCCAACTCTTGGGCTCAAGCAATCCTCTTGCCTCAGTTTTTCTGTTTTTAGTAGAGATGGAATCTCACTTTTGCTCAGGCTGGTCTTGAACTCCTGAGCTCAAGCAATCCACCCAACTCGTCCTCCCAAAGTGCTAGGATTATAGCACTCTATACACTATAAAACTGTAAAAATAGTATTCCAGTTTTAACAGACTTTACATCTTTTGTATTAACCTGGATGGAAGTGGAACACATTATTCTTGGTAAAGCATCACAGGAATGGAGAAACAAGAATCCTGTGTACTCAGTTCGAATATGAGGACAATTAATGACCTAGTATATGGTGGGGGTATAGGGTGTAAGGGAAGAGTAGCGAGAGGGAGGAAGGGGGCTGAGGGTCACAGTGTATGACATACCTTTTGGGGGTGGGACACAATTGTAAGAGGGACTTTACCTAACAAATGCAATCTGTAATCTGGCTCAAAAAACTAAAAAAAAAAAAAGTTACTCACCCTATAAAATACTATCACAGGACCCCTCCCATTTTAAGAAATTTACCAGGGCCCCTGAGAGAACTGTAAGAAACAAAATTTACTTACTAACTGATGTCACTGGGAAAAATAATGAAAAAAATATTTCAGAATGGGTAAATGATAGCTATCCTGTTAGTTTATCACCCCCGGTCCATCCCCACTCTTCAGATAACCAGGTGTGGATTAAAGATTGGAGCCTGAGCCTCCTGAAACCCTGGTGAAAAGGCTTCCATTTGGTGACCCTGTCCACACCCACAGCAGTGAAAGTGAATGGCATCCCGGCGTGGATACATCACTCATGTGTGAAATGAGCCAGACAAGAGGAGTGGACAGTCCAACAACACCCAGAGCATCCCCACCATCTTACCCTGAAAAAAACAGACCCACAGCCCTGCCTTAGTCACATAGCAGGACATGGCAGAAGCCTGAGGATGAACAGGGACAGGGGTGGGACTGATTACTGATTCTTTGGCCTTTCTCACCTTCCTTCTTTAATCTTAGGTGTAAGACATGATAAAGGTTGTGGAAAATGTATCCAAAAGGTAATCCAAACTTGACTGTCAAAACTGTGCTGTTGGTTTCCTCTTATTGTGAATATACAGGAAAGCCTGAAGGTACTTGCCTATATAATAACACCCAGTATCAGATATGTGTCCCACCCAGTGGGTTAGCTTTTTGCTACAATCCTGAACACTCAGAGCAAACTGAATTTGCTATGTGGTATACTGATAGCCCTAGAAAGGCAATAACTTGAGTTAAAACAGAAGGAAAACCTAAACAAATTAAAAAAAACCAATAACAATGTTGCAATCTATACAGACATGTCTTTTTACATTTTCAATAATAACTATGTTTTCCATGTAGAAATACTATATATTTCTGAAGAATTATTTCTATGTATTTCATATTTGGTGTTGTCATGTTCACTTTAATTCTCTAATTGTTAATGGTATACAATGGATATTTGTATAATTTGGATATTGAACTGAATAATAAAATAATGCTAAACATTTAAAAAATAAACTGTAAAAATACAGTTATTCTCCAATCTTTACATGTAGAGCTAGAAGTGATTTAAGCAAGGGTCAACTGTGAAAGTTTAAGTTATCTTTTTTGTATAAACCATGGCCCCAGGTATTCCAGATTAGGTTTCTTTGGAGTATAAATTTCAAAATGCTCTGAACAGTCTGAGCATAGAATTCTGTTTCTATCTTTAATAGCTGACTTCTTCTCACCTGCTTTGAAAGCATTTTCTTACTGATTTCTTTTTTTTTTTTTTCTGTAGAAACAAGGTCTCACTATGTCCCCAAGCTGGTGTCAAATTCCTGGACTCAAGCAATCCTCCACCTCCAGCTCCCAAAAGTGCTAGGATTACAGGTGTGAGCCATCTTGTCCAGCCAATTACATGTGCTTTTAAAAGTGGTGCTTTCTGATTTGATATAAAGAAGAAAAGGGACATTTGTAATGCTGGCATGTATTCACCTCACAAATCTCTGACAAGTTACTCTGCACTGCCATTTTTTATCATGGAAAGCTACTGTAAATAGTTTAAATATTAAAAATACAGAACATAAGCTCGATTCTATATATCCATTTAAGACACATTTATGTTCAAATATCCGTATGAACAAAAATGTTCAAAGCTACATCTTGGGTCACTCCCTAAGATTGCGAAATTATTTTATGGCTGTTACAAAACAAATAATATTCTGTTCTAAAATTAGAACTAAAAGACTACTTACTTTAGAGGGCAATAACCCTGTCTTGTAATATAGTAATAACCATACTTATCTTTCCGTCCTACTTTCGAAAATATCACTAGCTCATAGAAGAGACTTACTAAAGATTTTAGGGAAAAGTAGTGCGGAGGGGGCCAAAAAAATAAGTATACACATTTTAAGAAAGGAAAAAAACGTATTAAAATTGTCATAATATATACGGATAACAAAAGATAAATACAAGTTATGTTGAGCACCTCTTGCAATTGCATAAGTCAAATGTGACTTGAAGATACTTTTAATAGTTCTTCCTTTGTTAAAATGTGCATGGGGGGGGGCCGTCTGTATACGTGACTGGCTTTAGTTTGACCTAATTTAATTTTAATGTGAAAAGACTGTTTAGGAAGACAGTGAAAACGTTAGCTCTGACGCCAGGGGCTACAATTTTAACCTGCTCCCACGGTTGTACAAGGAGTGACTAAAGCCCCCCAGTCTAAAAAGCCCCAGGACAGCCGTGCCCCCAGTCTGTCGCCCCGCCCAGCGGGAAAAGCCCGTGGTCCTGCAGGAACCCGTGAGCAAGGTGGCGGCTACCCCAGTTTCCCACTTCGGGCCGCCCCAGTACCCCCGACACCAAATGTTTCCGCCCTGCACGCAGTGACCCCTCAGGCGCCGGCGTCCAGCGCAGTGAGGCCCAGGTGGGGTCCGGGGGCGCCGTTCCCGCCATCAAGGTCGGGTCCCCGGCTCGCGCTGGCCGGCTCTCCAACGCTCCGGCTCTTGCCTTTCGGTCCTAAGCGCTGGTGGCCGCGGATATAAGAGGCGGAGGGGAGACTGTGAATGAGAGAGAAGGAAACCTCATTCCTGCCGAGGCCGGCGCCAACTGCTAGCACAACAGACAGTAGCTCGCCTCCTAGTTACGTGCGTGCCGGGGGGAGACCAGCTCCGCGCTCGCCCCTCACGCCATTCCCGAGGGATTAAAGGGCGGGGGCAGGGCGTGCTGAACACCCCGCGCCGCAGGGACTCGAGCGGCGCACGCGCGCTAAGGCGCTCCTGAAGTCTAGAGTCCCGCCCCTCTGTGGGCGTGTCTAGCCGCGCTGCCGCTGACCGATAAGTTGGCGAGTCTGCGCGCCTGTCTCCTCCCCGCCTGGAAGAGTCCCACCTGCTCCAGCAGCCTTTAAATTTTCCCGTGATCTTACCTCCCGTTCTGCAGCCGGAGTCTAACCACTGTGCTTTTCCAGACACTCTTGTCATCTGCTTTCGGCGGGAAATGCTGTTGCTCGATCACAACCTGGAGGTGAAACTCGGGCTTCTTGGGTCCTGGGGCTAACGCGGTCTTGGGAGCGCTGGGAGGGTGAGACCGTAGACTGAGTACTCCGCACTGCCTTGTCAAGCCTCCTCGGAGTTTGTTTTAGACGGAGAGGACGCAGGATCTGTCTCTTCCCGCAGGTGGATGGTCTGCAGCATCTGCTGGAAACGGGGGCCTCGGTCTACGCACCCCTGGATTCCTCCCAGTAGCAGTCGCCTGTTCATTTGGCCGCAAGTGGCGGCCTTGCGTGCTTCCTTCTCTGGCAGCTGCAAACCGGCGCTGACCTCAACCAGCAGGTAACTAGGTAACTGATTGTTGCTGCAAGACACTCCCCTGTACCCCAAATCCACACAAACACTTCTTACACTCCAGTTACAATCATGTCCATGGCAGCGATGACCAATGGAAATGGAATGCTAGAGAGTACGTAATTTTTAATTTTTTAAAATTTTTAATTTTTTAAATTTTCAAGTTTTTCTTAATAACTTGAGACCAATTTTTAATTTTTTAACAGCCATATCAATAAAGGAAAACATGAAATCTTAGTAATTTAACCCAATTTATCCACTCCAGCAATTATTGATGAGGTATTTTACATTTTATTTTCTGTGTCTTGACAGTCTGATGTGACAGTATATCCCAGGTCAGACAAACGACTTTTCAAATGCGTTTTACCTGTCAGTGACTATTAGCTATCACACTGGACAGCACAGGTCTACAGTTTATGTCAAAAGAAATGATTGTTACATTACCAAAAGTCTCAGTATAGTACCTGAAATAACTTTTGAGGCATGCCCACAGTCGTGGTTTCCTAAAGAACTCTGTTATGGTAGTTTGCATCTTCTGTTGAATATTAAAGTACAGTGAACTTTAACTTGTAAACCTTTGACTTGTGTAGAATTCTACTTTGCTTTCATGCATTTAAATTTTAATATGGATGGGCTGCACATTTTTATTAATGAAAAAATTGAGACTGAGCATGGTGGCTCATGCCTGTAATCCCAGCACTCTGGGAGGCCAAGGCAAGTGGATAGCTTGAGCTCAGGAGTTCAAGACCAGCCTGAGCAAGAGTGAGACCCCATCTCTATTTTATTTTTTGAGACAGAGTCTCACTTTGTTGCCCTCGGTAGAGTGCAATGACATCAGAGCTCACAGCAACCTCAAACTCTTTTGGGCTTAAGCGATTCTTTTGCCTCAGCCTCCCAAGTAGCTGGGACTACAGGCGCCCGCCACAATGCCTGGCTATTTTTTTTTTTTTTTTGCACTTGTCACTGATGTTTAACTGGTCCAGGCTGGGTTCAGATCTGCCACCCTCAGGGCATGTGGCTGATGCTTAACCACTATGCTATGGGTGCGGCCACATTTCTACTTTACAAAAAAAAAAATTGTACTAAAAGCACATAAGGAATTTATCAAAAATAAATAGCTTGAATTAAAAAATTTAAGGCAGTAGAATGCAATTCTGACTGGCTTCCTCAAATAGACTGCCCACCAGTTTCCACAGAAAGTATTTTGGGGAGAGACCCTAAAATGCATTGTGTCTTATTCTTAAGGATATTTTGGGCGAAGCTCCACTACACAAGGCAGCAGAAGTTGGAAGCCTGGAATGCCTTAGCCTGCTTGTAGCCAAAGATGCTCAAATTGAGTCAGTATAAAATCAGCAGCTTCAAATTTTCTATTTTCTTGGATTAATCAGACTCTTGAAGCTGAATTACATGTGCTTTTAAACATAATACTTACCTAATTGATGATTTAGTCTATTCATTTAAATGTTAATGTAGGCTGCTAGTGATAATCTAATAATATTCAATTTCAGCAAGTAAAAAAAGGGATTCTGAGCAATCAGATGTGCCATTCTATGCATTATGGCAGTATTCTACTTCAGTTTTGTTTTAGGTAAACCCATTCTGTGGAAGTTCTCATTGACTAATGTATTGAACAATAATACTCTTGTATTCATTTAAAAATGCAATGCCCACCCTATGCTAGCCAATGAAGATACAACAGTGCAAAAAATGAAGCTTCCTTATGTATCCTTTACCTCTTCTTCTGTTCTGTAACCAACATTTCTATGGGCCCCAAATTTCTTAGCTATAAAGGTATAACAAGGACAAAATAATGGATTTTTAACTCATTTTCAAGTCATAATTTCAGTTTATGTAATAAGAATGGCAAACAGCAGAAGATCCTGCTTGGTCATATGGATTTCCAGAATGTGCCAAGTTTCTTACAACAAGTAAATGTATACAGATCGGCGCCTGTAGCTCAGCAGCTAGGGCACCAGCCAGATATACCAGGGCTTGCAGATATGTACCGGCCGGGGCCTGCCAAATAATGACAACTACAGCAATAACAACAACAAAAATAGCTAGGCATTATGGCAGGGGCCTGTAGTCCCAGCTACTTTGGAGGCTAAGGCAAGAGAATCGCTGAAGCCCAAGAGTTTGAGGTTGCTATGATCTGTGATGCCACAGCACTCTACCAAGAGCAACATAATGAGACTTTTGTCTCAAAAAGAAAAAATAAAACATATATATATATGCATGATAAAATCAAGTGAACAATCCAACAGAGATCATTGTGTTCCAGTGCTTAGACAGAAACGAAGTTTTGGAAGTGTAAAAAATGCAAGTAGAAAAAGGAAGTGCTGTAAGGACCTGAGTTGCTGCCTTCTCCCTCCCTCCAGGACCTCTACCATGGAGTTTGTTGTTCCATTTACATATTGACACTCTTATTTCTAGCATTATCATTAACATTTTAATACTAGTTATAGTTACTACTACTAGATTCTAGAGACCAATAATTGGCATGCATGGTGGAAGTTTGGGGAGAAAACCCTTTTTTTTTTTTTAAGTTTTTAATTTTAACATGTTTTTTAAAAATAGATGCTGGTTATGGAGAAGTTTGAAGAATGCATCCATTTCTGCAGATCCAAGCTATTGTTTCTGGCACACCATAGTCTATGTTTAAACGCCTTCTAAGAAGGAGGAAAATGTTTTTTCAACCGAAGATAACATTTAAGAAGACATGTATTTACATGCCTGTAATGTTTTGGTTGTATATGCTTTATCTTCTAAATTATTAAAGGAATGTCTAAAGAATAAATTCTTTAAACCATTGAACTACACCAAGGATTTAATATAAAATTAAGCTTATTCTTTATTAAATTTATAACACCACTTTACTGCAGCCTTTGACTCCAGGACACTTTAAATAATATTTGGTCGCTGAGGAAGGCATAAATTATAGTAAGCATCTTTGTTCCAAAAGTCTGGGCCCTTCCATCCACACCAGCCCTGGAGATAAGAGAAAGGAAAGGAAAACGTTTTACAAAGTTACAAGACCGACTGCGTGATGGAAATTACAACATGAGGCTCTGTCAGCACTTTTCAAGTTAATAATGTTTTACGATACTTTCTCCTAAAGATTTAGTACTGAGTTTTCATATGTGAGAATTAGCTGCCTAACTTAAATTTAGCACAAGGAAAAACAAATTCACTTAAATATGTCTCAACTCATTAGTCAAGCCTCCATAATGTCTAAAAGCATGCTACTTAGCTATTTTTTGTTAATTCTAAAATTATGCAAGTATATATTCTACTCTTCTATTTTAAGACATTGATATACCTTGATACATTTATTTATACAAAGCAGTAAAATCTTTAAAGCAGTGGTTCTCAACCTGTGGGTCGAATGACCCTTTCACAGGGGTCACCTAAGACCATCCCACATATCAGATATTTACATTACAATTCATAATAGTAGCAAAATTACAGTTATGAAGTAACAATGAAAATAATTTTTTGGTTGGAGGTCACCACAACATGAAGAACTGTATTAAAGGGTCATGGCATTAGGAAGGTTGAAAACCACTGCTTTATTTATTTGGGTTTATTTTTGAGACAGAGTCTCAAGCTGTTGCCCTGGATAGAGTGCTAGGGCATCATAGCTTACAGCAACCTCAAACTCTTGGGCTTAAGCAATTGTTTTGCCTCAGCCTCCCAAATAGCTGGGACTACAGGCGCCTGCCACAACACCTAGCTATTTTTTGGTTGTAGTTGTCATTGTTGTTCGGCAGGCCTGGGCTGGATTTGAACCTGCCAGCTCTGAGGTATGTGGCTGGGGCCCTAGCTGCTAAGCCATAGGCACCAAGCCAGAACCACTGCTTTAAAGGATAATATTTATGAACTTTGTGTTCTATTATTAAGTTTAATAATTGAGTTTAAAAAAAAATCTAACCTAAATTTTGCCTTTTGCAAATTTACTTTTTTCCCTCCTGTCCTCACAGATGGAAAGGCTCTCACTCACCGCAGCCTTAGCATTCTGACCCTAAGGATCACCACCCTCAGCTACTTTCTCTCTGTTAACAGGCAGTTTGATAACCTCCACTTCTGGGTTCTCTACCTTGGGTCACAATTTGTGTTAAATGGATACTTAATATATGTGAGCAGTATTATTTCTTATGTGCTATACAAATAGTTGAAGGTTAATTAGCAGTATAACTATAAGTAGAAATAATGCCAGTCTCCTTCAGACAAAAAACTTCATAGAAAGTGGTAAAATGTATTAGGTAAATAACAGGTCTTTATCTACAAAAGATGTGACCATTTAGGTTTTTTTGTTATGGGAAACTAGGATTTTAAAAGATATGTTTGAGGGGCAGTGTAATCCATGTATGATGGTTTAGAGCAGACTTTGGAGTTGGTAGCCTGGAATTTTAATTCCAGCTTCAGCAATGCTCTGATTCTCTGAGCTTCAGTCTTTTTTCTTGGAATAAAATGGGCATGAATTCTGCTTGCCATGGCTGTCATGACATTGCATATAAAAAGTGCTAAGTAAATAGTGGCTGTTATTAACCCTGTGTTTTCTATGCAAAAAAAAGAAATAATGGATACTTACCTTTTCTAAAATAACCTGTAGATCTTCGGCTCCTGTATAATGTGGATCTAGAATTAGAAATTTTATCTGCCCTGTTATCTCATTCCATGCAACACCTAGTATTGTGTGGGCCAAAACTCCTCCCCCTGTAGAAGAAATATGAAACACAAAAGAGGACATAAACTATCTCAACTGCCTATTCAATGTAAGTTTTAAAAGGCTGATTACTTTGCCTATTAACTGATCTAAAACAGCATTAAATTGACTACCCTACACTGTAAAAGACCACAATGTCAAATATATCTGAAAAGATAAAATTACATCTTTAACAGGTAAATGATAAAATCTTATTTATATTTGTATAAAGTTTATATTCTTGTGCCGAATCCACAGAATTACTTGAACTGAACCCCACAGAGGGTCCAAACTCCTCCCAGCAGAGCAGCAGTCACTACTGTGGTACCCCTCTGAGCAGATGGTCAGCTGCCGCTGCTCTGAGTGACACAGCCCATCCACTCATGATGGTTTTTCTGATACCCTGCTGACATCACACTAGTCTGAGCTTACCTCTCATCACAGGATAACTTTACTTCTTGGAAGCATGCATCTTTACATCAGTTAATCTAATCTTATTTTAAACACATAAAGTCCAGAGAGATTAAGTAATTTGCACAGTGTCACACAGCCAGCTAAGTTAGTGACAATACCATGACTTATGATTCTCAGTCTGGTGACCGTCTCCTCTTTTTAATATTGTTCTTAGCTTTTTAAATGTTTTAAACACAGTTATCATTTCTTTTTTTAGCCTTTACTTCTGTTTATTAGAAACTTTTTTGTGCAAGCCACTTTGGAATTTTTTTAAATATTCAGATATTAATATGTGCAGTGTAAAAGTTAATTTTAAAATGTTTAAGATGAATGATTCTATGCAACATTCAATATTTATGTTAGTGATAAGTTTTACATACTCTCCACCCTACCAAAAGCGCCCAAGATGTCCAAAACACCTCACCGATCATAACTGGCGTTCCTTCGCTTTGGAAATGATTAGCCAGTTCCCGTCCTTGAGAGGCCATTTCTGAACCTTGGCTAGAAAGAAACCATCATCCATCAGATGAACTACTTTCAGCACTAAGGTCAAATCATGAGTTTCAGAACCAATGTTTTCTACCTTTTTCCTTCTTGGTTTATTATTTAAAAAATAAAATATATATATGTATATTTTAAATTGCACATGAACTTTATGGGCACACTGTGTGTCTATGTGTATATATATGTGTAGGTAAACAAAATTAAGTGGTTGGAAGCTGACTTAGCAATTTAAAGCAACATAAATTTCTCTTCTTCTGATGGCTAAAAAATAAAGCAACATAAACTCTGTAAATATTTAAGGCCACTAATATACTAGGAAAGAAGCTAAAAGACCTTGATTTTCTGCTCTGGAAGTGCATAAAGAAGGTCCCAGATTTTTTTTTTTTGAGACCAAGTTTCACCATGTTGTCCTGGGTAGAGTGCTGTGGTATCACAGCTCATAGCAACCTCAAACTCTTGGGCTTAAGTAATTCTCTTGCCTCAGCCTCCCAAGTAGCTGGGACTATAGGCGCCCACCACAACACCTGGCTATTTTTTGGTTATAGGTGTCATTGTTTGGCAGGCCCAGGCTGGATTCAAACCCGCCAAGTCTGGTATAAATGGCTGGTGCCCTGCTGTTGAGCTACAGGTGTTGAGCCAAGGTTCCAAATTTTTAAAATAAGACTGAAACAGGTCACCTTGATGCTCAGAGGGCTCTTATGGGTGGACTTAATTATCAGAAGAATGAGTTTGAAGTCCTGGGTTATTCTTGCTCCTAAACTTCTCAGCCTGTGTTTCCATATATTTAAATTGGGACCAATTCCTGATGTGTTTATGTGAGAAAGAGATTTTAGGACTCAAATACATGTCTGTTTAGCCAGTGTGAAAAATGCAAAGTGTTTTTAAGTGCAGCATTTTGTCTTTTAAGGGATATTTGTTTTTTTTGTTTTTTTTTGAGACAGAGCCTCAAGCTATCCCCCTGGGTAGAGTGCCATGGCATCACAGCTCACAGCAACCTCCAACTCCTGGGCTCAAGTGAGTCTCCTGCCTCAGCCTCCCAAGTAG
>CAUYQS010070985.1:0-43786 GCA_963574585.1 Otolemur crassicaudatus | reverse complement strand
AAAAAAAAAAATTTTTTATAAAAAAAAAAAAAAAAAAAAAAAAAAAAAAAAAAACTCAACAGAGATATTATAAGAAAAGAAAATTACAGACTATATATTCTTCATGAAATTAAACAAAAGAATTGTCAATAAACTGTTGATAAGTGGAATCCATCAATATAATATAGTAATGATACATTATAATAGAGTGGGATTTATTCCAAGACGCAGGACTGGATTTTCATTCAATCACTGTAATTTATCATATTATCAAAAGAAACAATATGATAAAACAATATATTTTAACAGATACAGAAAAAACATTTGAGAAAATTCACCAATGATTTTTGATAAAGACTCTTGGTATTCTGGGAATTTTTTTCAAAAAATTCTTCAACAGGAAAAAGGGCACTTCATACAAAGGGATTTGGTCTTATCCAAACAGGGGTCTAGCTTTTGTCCTCAGTTTTCTGGGAGGTAATCCCTAAGCAATTAGAATCTTCTGAGTTATGCAGTCACTTTCTTATTCATACTGGGCCACTTAAACTACATGAATTAATGTATTTAAACTAATTAAATTAGTTTATGCTAATACGATATTTCAGGACTGGGCCTTCCATACTCATTAGTCACAGGATGGGGGCTTACCACACCAGGAAGACCAACCACACAGTTCCCAGTGGGAGCTTTGAGCCAGGTGACATAGCCTGACCTCTGAGGAGTGGATAGGCTGGAGAATGAGCTCAATTAATCAACCATGCTTATGTAATGGAGCCCAAAGTTTGAGTGAGCTACCCATGTTTCTTCCATTCATCAATACTGGTAGAATACCACATCCTTGAAGACAGTAGTAATTCCACATTTGGATGCCTCCCAGACTCTGTCCATATTTCCCTTCCTGGGCTGATTTTCAATGTAACCTTTTCTTATTTAATCACGAGTTATAGATTTCAGTGAGTTCTGTGAATCTCATGAATTGTCAAACCTAAGGGTGGTTTGGGAAAACCTCAAAACTTGCGGTTGATGTCAAAAGCATAGGTGGCCTTGTATGGACTCCACTCTCTACTTGCTGTTGGACTCTTAACTCCTTGATGTTGGGGCCAGAATTCTTTTTTTTTTTAGAGACAGAGTCTCACTTTATTGCCCTTGGTAGAGTGCTGTGGAGTCACAGCTCACAGCAACCTCCAACTCCTGGGCTTAGGTGATTCTCCTGCCTTAGCTTCCCGAGTAGCTGGGACTACAGGCATCCACTACAACACCCGGCTATTTTTTTGTTGTTGCAGTTTGGCCGGAGCCGGGTTTGAACCTGCCACCTTCTGGATATGGGGCCGGCTCCCTACTCATTGAGCCACAGGTGCCGCCAAGGCCAGAATTCTTGAGTGTACTTGGTCTGGAGGACTTTATTCTTAACCTTGAAGTTTAGCTAAATTTGGGTGGGCATATATGGAGCTAAGATCATAGTTAACAGCAAATATAAAGCAGTTTCTCTGCTAAGACTGGGAACAGGTAAAGGCATATTCTGAATGTGTTTACTCGGCATTGTATTGGAGGTCTCTGTGAGTGCAACAAGACAAGAAGAAGAAATAAAAGGCACGTAGAGTAGAGGGAAGAAGTAAAATGACCTCTGTTTGCAGATTGTTTCTATAGAAATCTCAAGGAATCCACAAAACCACTAATAGAACTAACAACATTATTTCCAAGATAGTAGTATATATTCCAACATTAAAAAAAAAACGTATTTTCAAATACCAGTTGAAAAAGATTGGAACATTATAAAATTATTTGTATTAAATAGCTGCAAAATACACAGAGATAAGCTTTTAAGGACATACAAATATCTAGGTCAAAAATTTTGAAAATACTGCTAGGAAAAAGTTAAAAAATATCTAAGTAAAGGAGAGATATATGATCATGACCTGGAAGATTACATATTATTAAGTTGTCAAATCTACTCAAATTTATCTATAAATTCAAAGCAATGTTTGTCCCCTAAAACTTTCTGCGGGATGGTAATTAGCACATAGCTAAAATTTATATGGAAATGCAAAGAGGTAAGATTGCTGACACCACGAGAAGAGCAAACTTGAAAGACTCACACCATCCTGGTAAATTAGTTTGTGACAGATACACCAAGGATAAAAGAAAGTCTTTTTAATAAACAGTGCTGGAATGACTTAACGAAGGTGGAAACAAAAACCAAAAAGTCTCACCTTTATTTCATACTCTACACAAAATTTTTGATAGAGCATGTCCTTAAATATACAAGTTCAAGCTATAAGGTTTCTAAAATAAAGCACAGAAAAATACTTTTGCTGCTTTGGGATGAGCTAAGAGTTCTCAGAGTGGACACAAAAAGCACTAAGCATAATGGGAGAAAACTGATAAGCTCATTCTTCATCAACGTAGCTAAGTTGTTATCCAGGAGAGATGCACCAAATGGAAATGCTTACTAGTAGTGGGGGAGTGAGTGGTATTTAGTAAGTGTGTGTTTATAAGGTTTACATGCAATGTATTACAAATTCCTCCATTCTAGTTACCGAGAGTCTTCTCGCTAGCAGAGAAAAGCTTTTACAATTTATTCTGAATTCTTTTGCCTTGGTTTTGAGACTGATACATTATAAATCATTATAACTTATGAAATTAATCTTTTTAATTGCTAAAAATTTCAGAGAGCTGACAGAATTGCAGCAGACTCTAGAACTGGCAGAGCCCAAACAAACTCTCTGATCACGCATCAGACCTCATCCGACATGCTGCTTCTCCTGTTCCGCTCTGGTGTTGGGAGGTGTCTGATGCCCATGCTTTCTTGTGTTTGTTGATGTCCCTCTCATTCCATGCCATGAGGTTAGTGACCATGCTGAGGACATTCTTTGGCCCTCAAACACAGTTGATCACTGATTGTAGAAAGAAGCAGCCTGTTCAATTTGAAAAATCTAGATTATTTTAGAATACACCAAGTTTATGGGAAGAGTGGACAGGAATGATCAGTACTGTAGATGTTACGGATTTATAGAGGTCCTATTAGTGGCAGAAACAATTATTCTTCTGCCTGTTGGAAATTGCAGCTGTGAACAGCTACATCCTTTACTCATTAGATAAGCAGGAGAGTGGAGAAAAAGTGCAGGCACAGCTTTCTTACAGGGGAAATTTCATCCCTCAGCTTGTGAGGAACAGAAATTCAAGAAAGAGGGAAGACCATCCATTATCTAAATGGGAAGATGAAATTATAATAGAAAACGGAAAAAAAATCAACAAAGGAGTGTATGGTTTGCAGCGAAGAGATGAGAAAGGGGGAAGGAGAAAAACCATTTTCTACTGTGAGACGAGCAAGGGGAAGCCTGGACTCCATCCTGGGATGGCTTCCAGATGCATCACACTCAAAAATTATAAACAAAAATAAACAAAACACATTAATTATTTTATGTCACCTAAAATAGAAAATAAAATAATCAGATGAGTTCACATTTATGTTTTTCTCATTTAAAATTATAGGATAATTATAAGTAACCTACCAAACTCTGTCTTTCCCATAATAAATGAGAGATGGGGATTACGAGCAAAAAGGTGGCAGAAAATTCAGTTGGAAAGGGATTTTTTTGGTCATTCCATTTAGCAAAATATTTTTCAGTCAATTGATTTTGGGGAAAAGGCATTTATGAAGAATGAATACTTGGGTTGCAGTGTAAATTATATTATGTATTTGTCTTAAAATTTCCTCATCAGTTTCCCTTTTTAGGAGCTTTATAGAAGAACATTAAAATCATAGAATCATAAGTGAATGTGAGGAGAAGAGAGGGGGCCCTGTAATCTAAGTTATAAGGCAGAGAGAAGGCTTGGCCCTGTGTTCAATAAGCCTGGGGTTTTATACTCATGTGTCAAGTCTGAGCTGCAAGAACTTGGACAAATCCTTCCTCTTAAGCCTGATTGGTCATCTATAAAACAGGACCTGCTCAGAGGGCTGGAGTGAGGACAGATGTGGTGGTTCATATGAAAGCAGTAGCAGGTTACAGGAACCAAACTGAAGGTGTGTCATGGAGCTGATGTCCAAGGTCATACAGCTATTGAGGAGAAGGAGGGAGTTCAAATCTAAGTCTCAAAACCTTATTCCGTGTTACTCCTGTAAGTGCAGCGCCTTTAAGGGGCAAAGGTGCTTTCCAGTAACTTTCAGAAGGTTTTAAGACTTTCTTTTGGTGAGAGTTTCCCAATACTATAAACTGGCTTTAAGATCTCCTGGAAAGGAGGTAGGCATCTTCTCTGGGGGAACCCTCTATGTCTGCCTTTATTTGAACAATAATTGAGAGAAGGGAGGAGACAGGGACAGTGAAGGGAGGTGAGTGATGGTCACAGCCTGTAAATCACAAGCTAGTGCTATCATTTTTTTTTGAAAAATAAGATAAAATACGCTAGGCAAATTTTATATTTAGAAAACAAAAACAATACTCACTTAAAATAATCTGCCCATGAAAGAATTTACGAGATTTTAGGTTTTTCAAAAGTGGGCGTGTGTATAAAAGATTGAAAACTCTTACAGGAAGTGTGAGGAATTCTTATCTCTTCCTAGTTGGAGGGCTGTGTAATGTGAGCATGCTTAACTCCTGCCACAGAAGGTACTAGGTTTATGGGTAGTTAAGACTGGGACCAGTGGCAGTGTAGAGTTGCCACTTAGAGCTAACCGGCCATTGACAACTGTGCAGGTAATTAGGATCATGCCCAAAAGAATAGATATTTTTCCTCTTCCCTGGTCACAGACATCAGCAGAATGAGTCTTCTCTTGGGCCAAGCGTAATTGAAAAGCAAGAAGGGAAGAGGGGGCTCTAATCCCCACTGAGAATTGTCAGAAAACACTTTATTCGAAGAAGGAAATAGAAAAGAATAAGTTATTTTTCTCATTAGTGCAACTTTCAATTTTATATTTTTACAATTTCTAAGATGCTACAAAGAAATTCCTTAAAGAAAGAGGCAACAATTTTTTCCTCAGACAAACAGAAAATGGCCTTTCCACCCTGGTCAACAGTGAATATGGGGACCATTAAGTAAGAGACTTGGGATCAGGATTAATGCAACAATACTAAATATGTATGAAAACAGGATGCAGTCATGGTTCCAAGTGTTCCTTTATGTGGGGTGATGTTGAGACTGCATACAGCATGGCTCATGGTATAGAATGAGACTTTTTATTATTCAGCTCTGGAAAAGACAATTAAAACAAATGTGATATTTTTAAAAAGTGAAATAAATATACATAAAGGAGACATAAAATATAAGAACATTATATTTTGCTCTGAGACTTTCTTTCCTCTGGAAACATTTAGGTCACACACAGTGGAGAGGGGAGGGTGTGATGGATGGTTTTGCCCTTTGAGATGCTGTGATTGACTCCTGCATCCACATTATTCTATTTCCCCTCTAGTCCACTGTGTTAATTATAGTTTCATAGAATGATGGGGGATTTTCTTTTATTCCTTCTGGCTGCCTGCCATGATATGGGGAGAGAAAAAGAAAGAAGCCAAAACTCGGATCATCCCAACTTCTCATACAGGTAGAGAGTGAGGTGACCTCAGGGCTGCCCTTAGGAAAACACTTTTCTCCATAGCCAATGGGCGTTCACAGCCAGAGATGAACTCTCAACTCCAAAGAAATCCCGCTATCTATCACAGAAAAATATATTTGAAAGAACTGTAGGAAATTTGGAATAAAATACTTAACTACTTCTGTTATCTTGAGTAGTCTAATGCCACCAAGAGTTAGATGCTATGAAATGATGTTAATTGTATGTACTTTGTTACATTGTTGAGGATTTCTGTAAAAGAACCCACCTCAAAAGAAAAAATATAGTATGTGCCCATGTAATGATAAAAATGTAATGATAAATGAGAAAAGTCATTTAACATGTGCTATAAATGGTCCTCCACCACTATTTTTTCAATTTATGCAGTGGAGAGTCCTACCTTCCTCATGAGGACATATATTAGTTTTTAGGATTGTGTACTAATTGAAAAATAGAAACAAGATAAAGATCAACTTTCTTCCTGTTCTATACATCAAGAGATAGCAATGGGAAGCATTCTAGAATGTCCTAATACAGCATTGTTTTTCTGGAAGCTTCAGTGTTATAGGCAAGTTCACTTTTCCCTTCAGTCAATTTAGAACTGTCTCTGTTTTATTCTGAGAGAGGCCTAGAATATCGGAGCACTTGCACATACACAGCACAGCTAACATAAGACATTGGTGATTTTTAGCTTCTGAATTACTGATATGTGGCACAATAGTTTTCATGAAGATAGTCTTGCAATCTACAGTTCAAAAAGGTGAATCCCTGGGTAAGTTTGCAAGAGTCACACAATAGGTATGTTGAGATTACAAACGCCTGGTTAATAGTTGCTTCCAGTTGAGTGAGAGGAAGTACTGAGGACAAGGGGCTCTCAAGTGCACCCAACCTGGAAGTGATGGTTTTTCCCTACTTCTAAAGGCCACTTCCTTTCTACTCTTACTTTTTTCCTCTTCATCTCCTTTAATCTTTTATTCTTTCTTCTCTTATAAGATATGCAAAAGAGGGTTTGGATCTTAAATAGTAAAGTTTACTTCCTGTAGAATTAAAAACAATATTTGGAGGCTACAGCAGAGAGAAATGGAAAAATAATAAAGATTAACCATTGAATTATTTCTAGTTCTTTAATGTTCTCCTACCTGCTAAACACTAGATATAGAATGGACCTAGTCAATAAATACATTTTTGCTTAACCCTGTCAGCTAATAGCCTACATGTTAAATGATCAGTCATCTGTTCTCATTATCCAAACATCTTTCATTTAAGAAAACATTCCATTGGGAAGTTATATACCTCATGCAACAAAGGAGTCATGAATCCTTACTCTTAAGTGAACACTCCATGTCAAAATGAGAAAAGAATGCAATTTCTAAGTATTTCTTGCTATAGTTCTCCATAGTTAAAACAGATATAAAAATATGTAGCTCCTATGAGTGGAAGGGAAATGCACGCTGGCTGAGTAGTCATGAAGTATATGAACAAATGTACTCTTAAATTCTACTTAGAAATAAAAGTGTTTGTCTTCCTCTTTCCAATGATGTTTAAAATTACCAATGCAAAGATTTTCCCCTAAATGTTACTAAAATTTGACAGCTTTGCTGCCTGTATCTCAAGAATGGCTTTAGAAATTCTTAACTTGAAAGCTGTCATTATGAAACTGCACTTAACTCTAGACAACTAGCTTAAGGGGTTAAGAACACTAAATTGGCTTGGTGCCTGTGGCTCAAGTGGCTAAGGCGCCAGCCACATACACCCAAGGTGGTGGGTTTGAATCCAGCCCAGGCCCGCCAAACAACAATGATGGCTGCAACCAAAAAATATCCGGGAGTTGTGGCGGGTGCCTGTGGTCCCAGCTACTTGGGAGGCGGAGGCAGGAGACTCGCTTGAGCCCAGGAGTTGGAGGTTGCTGTGAGCTGTGATGCCATGGCACTCTAACCAGGAGGACAGCTTGAGGCTCAGTCTCAAAAAAAAAAAAGGAACACTAAATTGTATTGCAAAAATGCTAGCTTATTTTCAAGGGCACAAGCAAGGGGTAACTAATTATGAATGCAAAACACTTAGCAAATCTGAAGTGTTCCACAAATTCTTAATAAAAAAAAATCACTTTGATCCTTGGTATGAGAATTGTAATTTATTATCTTCATTACCCATAATATTAACTCTATCACAGATGGTGCCCTTTTCCATTTAATGACAGTTATGTAGATGAAAGTTTGGCTCAAATGATAGAAGTTGCACTTAATTTAATGAGGTATTTTAAAGGAAATGCTTGAGGCCTTAACCTAAAGACACTAGGAAGCCAAGTGTGCAGCACTTACTTATCTATGATTTTAATTTGGGGTCACTATATGGTAGTAACAAATGAAAGAATACACACACATAATATTATTTTATTCATAGCAGGAAAAATGGTGTCTGATGAGATACTGGCCATTAGAATGGGATGCTTACGGATGCTGAGGTTGCTCCAAGAATTTAACATTTAACTGATCATAGTGTAGAGAACTACTATCGAAGTTTTTTTAAGCTAATTTTTATATACAAGGGAATTTTATTTTTATGCCTTTAAGAAACAAAATTACTTGGATTGAATCAGAAATCCTAGTGAAATGGAAATACCCTACAACCCAAGTTGTTAGATTTGTGAATATCTGATCATGGATTTTAAGGGAGGATATGATTCTGAACATCAGGAAACTTGTATACATAGAAGGAGAATTTCTATGAGATAGATGTTGCCTCTGGGCAACCGTTTGCATTTCCCTTCACTTATGTGGTAATAGGTCTAAAATTTCCATAGATGCCATGGACATAAACCCTTGTGAAGTGGAAGTGTTTAAAGGTAAAATTTTCATTGCGAAAAAGGCATATTTGTTACCAAATATGATGGTTCCTTTTGTGTATTGACTTAACTGTGTCATGCGGTGCACAGATGTTTGGCCAAACGTTATTCAGGCTGTGGCTGTGGGAGTGTTTCTGGATGAGATCAACATTTCAGACAGTAGACTGAGTAAAGCAGATTACCCTCCCATACATGGATGGGCCTTGTTGAAGCAACTGAAGATCTGCAACTAAGGAAAAGGCTTAGTAAGAGAGGGAACATCTCCCGCCTGACCTCTTGAGCTGGGACATTGTTTTCTTCCTGCCTGTAGAGTTGGAGTGAAACATCCATTTTTCCTGAATCTTGACCTGCTTGTGTTTCAGACAAGAGTTTCCACCATTGGCCTTCCTGATTTTCAGGCTATGCACCCAGAGGGAACGACACATTGGTTCTCCTGGGTCTCTTGCTTCCCAACAGCAAATCTTGGGACTTCTCAGTCTTCATAATCATGTGAGCCTATTACTCATAACAAACCTTTCTTTACACACACGCACACACCCGACTAGCATGATTCTCTGAAGACCTCGGACTAATACACTGAGTATTGGTTGTTACTTCTCAAGATGAAGGAGTGAAATGCCAACCTCAGGGGGTCAGGGTGACTTTGCCCCAGGGTGAGAACATACACCACCTGCATCAGTCACAACCACACAACACGAAAAGTGTTTCTGCCTCATACGGCAAAAGGACAAAAATTTAGGGAAAGTTAGAGAAAGGAAGCCCAAGTGATTAAGTGCAAAGATTCTGTCTTACATGAAAAAAATTATGTCCCTGCCAAACTGTGTAACTTTAAGCAGCTCTTGAACCATACCCTACCTCAGATTTTTCAAATAGATTGCTTGAGCCCAGGAGTTTGTGAGGTATGATGATGCCACTGCACTCTAGCCCAGGATAACACAGCAAGACTCTGTCTCAAAATATGTATCTATATCTCTCTCTCTCTATGTACATATATTCATGTAAATTATCAGGATAGCAACTTTATAGATGTGCTGTGAGAACAAAAGAGCGTATCCAAGCTCATGTTGCTAGGTGACTTCAACATTTCTGAATAACTGTCCTCCCTGGAGAGCAGCTCCATTTGAATACTGCTTCACTGGAATTGCCGTATTTACAGGATAAGATCATGGATCCCCATTTGCATCTGATTTTTTCCCTCAATCTTATTTCGATTTAACTTTCTTAAGTTTTATTTAAAGGGGATATGTCAGATATAAAGAAAATATAAAATTAGGTCCAAAGTTGCCACCAGCTACAGATACCCCATTGCAGAAACCAATTGACTCATTTATAAGATTATGGGAGTTAACTAAGAACATGCCACAAAAGCAGGAACCCCACCCCCTCCACCCTAGTCCCATCTGCATCTGCTAGGGAGTGAGACCATGTGAAGTATGAGGCATATGTGTATTTTAAGAATCTTCATTGGTTCATCAAGTTTTCCTTATAATCCACTGTCAGTTGATTTGGAAAATTCATACGACCTGTCACGTTATATGACAAAATATTTTTAATCTAATGTCTCTAAAGCATTTTAAAAGTAGTCTTGGTACTTTGTCTAATCAACTTTAAAAAACTCAAGCCAAAATAATTCCATATTTTTCTCTGAAATAGATTTGCAAATGGAACAAAGTCAACAAACTAGAATAGAAGAATATTGGCAATAAGATAGTCCACCTCATTAGCAATTTCATCACTGGCCAGACTTGTCACTGCAACGACACCCGGGAGTCCCTAGGGACTAGCCAAAAGGTTGACCTTTAGGTAGTACATGCTTTGAAAACGTTCGCCAAAGCACTAACAAAAACAGGAACAAATACCAGTCTAAGAATTGAATTCAGACTACTGACTGAGAAAAATAAAGGGGCACTTGTGAAGTCATACCCCAGGTTGTGTCTCTGATACTGACATTGTAGTCACTGAAACAAAATCATATTGAAAGAAAATCTGATCAATTTGATCTGAAAGATATGTCTTTCTTATTATAGAAATTACACGCACAGGTGGAGGGGGTCTAATCGACACACTGTGGTTTTTCCCAGGGAAAGGGAATGAACAATGAAGCTCTTTTTGCCACAACTCACTTTGACTTCTTCATGTACAGCCAGTAGACGACACCAGCAACGAGGGCGGCGAGGAGGAGACCAACGACAATTCCCACAATCAGTTTGGCCTGGTCATTCACCTTTTCTCTGTTTTCATCTAGAACATAGAAGAAAAGTCCATGCAATTATAGACAATGCCAAGGATTTTTAAAAAGAAGTTAATCTAATATATGCTTTTAAAAATGTCTAAGGTTCACTACTATGATGAACATGCAAACTTGTGATGGTAAAGGGTAAAACTTTAGCATTCTTACTATCTGGTCTCATTTGCTGTTTCAGTTCAGGTCAAAATTGTGGACAGCTAAGAAAATGACTTATACTATGACACTTCATAGATCTTGAGCTGATAGTCAAGGAAGAAGAGTCAGCAGCAGAGTACCTACCACTTATATCGTCTGCCTCATCGTGTTCTGGAATACTTACTGAAATGAAAAATGTTAATATGAAATTAAAAACAAAATTTGTTGATATATGAAAGCCACCTTTACCATTATAGTATGATGTAATAATACTCAAAGATAAAATGTCTATTCTACAACTAAGGGTAATAAAAAGCCAAAAATCACACTTAAGAGAGCATGACCTTTTCTACAAAGAAATTAATCCTGTTTTAAAGAAGAGAGATTCGTTAAAACCACAAAGGTATTAATCTACTATAGAAAATTTCACAAATTATGAGCTACCATATTAGTCTGAAATCCATATAATTTTTATACTATCTACCATCTTTTTATAATACTTCCTTTTTAAGAGCAAAAAAGTTGGTACCTATGCTATTGATAATGCATTATTTCTAAATTTTTTTCAATATTTCCTGTCCTGATATAGGAGAATTAATTTTCATCTTCCAGCATCAAGGGCTTACCCTAGAGATGTTCTCAAAGTGGTAAGGATAGAGGTTGAAACTGGGGATGTCTCAGTAATCTCTAAGAAGCAGCCTATGTGATGTTTGCAAAAGCCCTCCAAATGATTCCAACAGCACTAAGCTCTTGGTTCATTTTAAGAGTCATTGCTGTGATGAAACATCATCTAATGTTAAACTGCATAAATACTCTTCAAATTGCCTGGGCCTGCATCAGAAATGCCAGTAATGTCTATTAAAATGCATATGCCCAGACCCTCCTCACATATACAAAATTGATATCTCAGGAGGTGTTCGCTGAGTTTGAAAACAACTGGATTTAATGTTGATCAGACCACTGCAAGGCTGAGAAAATCAAAACATAGCATTCAATGTGCCTAAAATAAATAGAGATGCTGGTGTTCAAGATGAAAGGAGAGGTTCTCTTTCTGAGGAGGATGAATCAATACTCCCTGAATTGCATTCTGATGAGTCAATGCACTGATTTTAGAGTTACATTGGTTTCGTTCTCTCCCCCTGTTAATCCATCAGGCTTTTATATCCCAGTCATAATCTATTAGGGGATTTGTATCTTTGGACAATTATTTTCTCCTAGCTCCTGTTAATTCCTAGCCAGTGTATCCGTAGCTGGCTAATGTCACATGTAGGATTTCAATCAAATGAAGAAGAATATAAGTGTGGAGGGTCAGTTAGCATCCTCTCCAGAACTGAGCCTCATTTTAGGCCAGTCTTCATTTAATGTTGACATAGCAATAGGAAGAATTGAAGATTATAAATACTTTCTCATTGAATGCAAAGGCTTTCAGAAGAAGCTGCTATTTGTATGTATATATTACCCTGATTTCAGCTTTGACAGGTTTTTTTTTTTTTTCATTTTCTATGAGATAATGTGTTATATCTACTCTTAGGCTATGACTCAATATGATATGATAAAAAATTTATAAACTAGATTTTGTGAATTCCAATATCAGTCCTGCCAATTTGCTGAATGACTTCAACTTTGTGGCATTCTTGTACAACATAAGGGTTGCATAAATACCACAAAGAATTGGAATGCAAAATGACAGGTGAAAGGGAATGAAGGTTTACCAGATTTAAAACTGTTACAAAAATGTTTTAAGATAGTCTTTGAGCTATCTCTACCCTGAACACAAATTAGGGATTAAAGGAGAACAACTCATTTCTTATCTCTGTTGCCTTTGGGAAACATCTTGTACAGGATAAGTTCTCTGACCCAGAAAACATGAAATGATTTAACTGTCAAGACGAGGGTAGGGTAGAATGGACACCAGGAAGGAAGAAAAAAATAACCTCATGATGATGATATCAAATGCAAAATAAATAAATAAAACTTACCATGATGCGGTACAGGAAGATGGAATTGAAGATTTTAAACTAATGAAGAAAACTTCAAATTTTCTTACTTTTTTTAATGCCAGAAATGAAATACTCACTCGCAGAGACATTCAAGGAGTTTACTGTTCTCTCCAGCTGGTTTTCTGCTGTGCAAGTTAACGTAACATTTTCTTCAGGGGAAATGATAATTTTACTATAATACCTGCCATTGATATAAGGAGATTCCTCTGTCTGGAAAAAGAAGAAGGAAGACGGGCTTAGAAATGAAAATAAATTTAAATTCTTGAACAAGAGTAGAATAGTGTGGTGCTCTGTAGTGCGATCTGGGGCTCAAGGGGTCATGATCGTGGTGAACCATATGAGTATCTCAAAGAGCCAAAGTTTAATGAATCCATAATGAGATGTCTCTTTATGTTTTACTGTAAATTTTAATAATTAAATTAATTGAACTTTTCCTTTTTCATAAAATCTCAGGTTCAGTCAATATTTTGGCATGATGACACATCTCAAAATAGTTAGTGATTATTTAACCACCAATTTTCCCTCAATAAAGCCATTAATTTCATTATTTATGAACTTGATCACTGTTCTCACTGTGGGGATTAATTCTTTTATCTTAAGCACACATGTACATATAATTTGCTCATGGGTAAGTAAAACTATTTTTCTAAATTTTTCTGTTGTAAATAAAAAGGATGAGTTTATTTTGAGTGACTGCTAAGTCCCTTTGTTTTTTTGTGAGGTGTTCGTGAAGCCAATCACATTTAATTCTTCTGAACATAAAGAACAATCTACTTTAATCTCATCCCCAGGATTGGACTCCTAAATCCAGCAGGATGGAAGCTTATATGCACTTACACTCTTTGCTCAGTCACTTCCTACACATCATTTTCCGTAGTGTTCCCTTTCGATGTGGGTAAGTGCCTTGAGGACAAGAGCTAGCCTTATGCTTTGGGATATCTTCTAGTTGTGAGGGGCCAAGAAGGGGCAGAGATACCTCATAGTTGTAAAATAATAGATTTACCAAGGGTTTGAGAAGGGAACAAATAAAAGATTACGGCAGGATCAGCCCAAACCTAGAGCTAGAAAAATGACATATCGCACAATGGGCCAGAATCAATCTTTCTCCTTGACAATGAAGCATGGCATTATTATTTTGTCCTCATAGTAAGTTGACCTGCTATTTTCTTACTTCCCAATAGGATTTTTTAATCTCTACAGAATATATGTATATTTGCTCATTTCTAGAATGGCCTTCTAAATGGCCTTTGTGTCTTTTCATTCATCAAATATTTATCATGTGCTTATTTTTCTACTTTCTACACCAGCATTACCAGTACACAAAACTTTGCTCTTTTTTTTTCCTGCACTCATTGCTTAATTGAACTAGACAGAAAAACAATAGAGAAGGAAAGAAACAGACATTTTTGATTTTAAAACATAGATCTGTATCTTTTCACCAATTCAGATGGTTCATTCTGAACCAAGAAAACTGAACTTTCTCAGGTTTAAGGGGCCAAAGCCTTCTCACCCCTTCTCTCACCCTCTCTCACTGTGTCTCCATCACATCTAACCAAATCAGGAGTTATTTGGTTCAAGGGTGCTGACACCTTGGTGGGCTTTCCCTATCTCATATGTATCACCCATAGGTGAAAGAGCTATATCTACCTTGTTCTGCAAAACTGTACTGTGTAAGCTGGACCAGTGGCCCAACTTCCCTAGATGGAGGAAGAGTGGAGATTTTCACTTAAAATGAATTTTCAGCTTTTTGTCATATATATATATATAAAATTTCAACTAGGTTAAAATTTGGAAAGGAGGTCACAGAAAAGACTCAAATAGTCAAATGGCACCACCAGGTCATCTTGATGAGTCTTTGTTTGGTTCTATTGAGAAGAAAGAATATGAAGACTGTTGTAGAGAAAATAGAAATAACAAGTGTGTCAGTAACCCATGGAGATTGCTAAGCTAGAGAAATTATAGTTCAGATAGTTCAGAATCCCTAGTGGCCGACCAATTATCTCTCTCTCTCTCTCTCTCTTTTTTTTTTTTTTTTGTCGAAGACTTAGTTTTAAGAGTAAATTAAGGTTGGGTTCATAAGTTATCTAATCTTTACTATGGTAAAAAATACTAAGATTTGTTTTATAACCCCTTTGCTTTAGAAGAACCCATTCCAGACGCTGTATATAATATGGAGCTTGACTGTTTCTGGCCCTAGCCCTGGAATAAGCATCACATCACATGCTCACAGCAGTGACAGCGACTGTGTCCTTCCTCCCCTTTTCCCATGGCCCAGGTTTAAGGAGAAATATCCCTTAACATGCATAAATAAACAAAGTAATGGAGGCTACTCATACTCAGATGTGTGTGTGGGTAATGCAGAAGTGTATACCTTAACGTTTTGATCACCCACATTTTGGCAATAAATGACCATGGGGCAAAACCCAATTTACACTCTTTAAAGAAAACACAACTGACTACCGCATCACACTTCTTCCATTTTCTGTGGTCCTGGAATTTAAGATTTCTCTTTGAGCCTTGCTCTTCCTTTGAGAAGATTAAAAAGTTAGCAAAACCTTCCATGGAGAAGACTGCAAATATCATATGGTCAACCTAAAGTTTAGGTCCCTAAAGAAAACCCCACACTGGACCAAGCGCAGCATATAGGAGAAGACAAATACTTGCTTGGTTTATGACGCTTCCGCTGCCAGTAATTGTCCACTGGATAGCTGGCTTCGGAAAACCTTCCACATGGCAGATTATTGTTTTAGACAATCCACTGGGATCCGTTTTCTTTGTCATTTTTATTTGTGGTTTTCCTAAAACATCATTACAATTTAAATATAATATTGAGCTGACATCATAAAAGAAACCAGGTATTGAATTCTCAAAGAATAATTCAAATTGGCTCCCATGAGATATGATGGAGATGAGATATAAATGGAGCTCCCAAGAGTAAGAGACCAACTTCCCAATGAGATATAAATGGAGCTCCAAGAGTAAGAGACCAACTAAGAGAGGACTCAGGACTAAAAGGGATCGAAGGGCAGAGAGTAAAGCAGTACAGAGCAACTTACATGTAAATTTATTACCTTCTACAATGAGCGTCAATGACTCTCTTTTCTTTAGTCCTTCAACCTCTTGCAGGGCAGTTTCGCAGACATAGTTTCCAGCATCCTGATAATGAAGACTAGAAAATGATGGGCTAGACCGAAGCCTGATGTTATCCTGATTAAATGAAAAGTAAATTACCTTACATGGCACAATTACAACTTTCCTTGTATTTGTTAGGTAATAATTAAGCCTAAAACTATTCTTCTGGGTGTCATAAATATGCAAGCTTATTTTCCTTAACTTCAGATCCTTTCAAAATGGATTTCCTTTTTTCTTCGTAGTTTCAGAATTAGGCACATTAGAGCTATATTTCAGACTCTTTTATGTACTGAATTTATAATTAGAAACAAGTTCCTAAACTGTGGAGATTCAATTTCCTTATTTTTCAATGGGATCATAATAATATGACTCCTTGTAGCATGTACATGAAATAGGAAATAGGCTTCGCAGGCATGGAGACTTATTCTGTCTGGTCAATGAGAGGTAGAAAGGATTGAAAGTCATTTTATAGAATACAGTTAGCAACAGAAGGGATCCCTTACAGAGTGCTATAGTATGAAAGTGTGCCCCCAGATTTTGTGTTGGAAACTCAGCTATTTAATTGTTATGCTGATGGTATTTGGGGGTGAGTTATTTATTATTATTATTATTATTTTGAGACAGAGTCTCATTTTATCACCCCGAGTAGACTGCTGTGGCATCATAGCACATAGCAACCTTAAACTCTTAGACTGAAGTGATCCTCTTGCATCAGCCTCCCTAGTAGCTTTTCTCACTCTTGCTCAGGCTGGTCTCAAGCTCAAGCAATCCAGCTGCCTCGGCCTCCTGGAGTGTTAGGATTATAGGCGTGAGCCACTGTGCCCAGCTGCAGATGAGATTTTGGGGGAGGTAATTGGGATTATGTAAGGTATCAGGATTGGGACACCATAATGGGACTGGTGGATTTATTAGAAAAGGACAAGAGATCTGAGCTGGCACCATCTTCCCTTTTCACCATATGATGGCCTGCACTATGTCTCTATTCTAATTTCTATGAATTTAATTTCTAAAGTCACCTGTCGTATAGAAAATAATCCTATTTTATCAGAATTCACAATGTTCTTAAGTAGGGAACTGAATCCAATCCTAAGATTATGTTGTGACTGCAGTTGGTTGGCTAAAAACTGATTTAGCCACAGTAAACTTAATTTCTCTAGTCCTATGTTACAACCTGCTATGAGTATTAATATAATTATTTGTTAGTCTAGTTGCCTAGACTTGTCTAGCCTTGTGAACACTGACTACTATGATTTGTCATGTTAAATATACTGCCAACAGAGTGACATTTTATTCTGACTGAACAAGAAGCTGTGATGAGGCCATGGTTGAATGAGAATGAGATATAAATGGAGCTCCAAGAGTAAGAGACCAACTAAGAGAGGACTCAGCATTAAAAGGGATCGAAGAGCAGAGAGTAAAGCAGTACAGAGCAACTTACATTTTCATCAAGAAGAAACTCTAGCAATAAATTGCCCACACATTTTTATAAAAGTAATTCTTGTCAACTTCTATTTCAAATGGTATGTGTGTGTTCTCAACACACCCTTGGTTAAGGGCTCCTGTTGCAAGTCATGCTCTTATAACAAAGGTGCTTCATGTTAGGTGCTTCATTAAACTCTTAACTAGACGAGGGTTTGAACGGAGGAATCATAATCACAACCTTTTTTCTTGCTAACAACCTTGCCTCAAATCGTCAATTATCAATCCCACTTTCTTACTCTAAAATGATAGTAAAGATTGAGTCTCCAGGTAACAGCCTACATTTCAGATAATCACAAGAATATAATAATTCACTTGGGAAAGACTGAATAAGCTCCTAGTTTATTCTAGATGTTCTACTAGGTCCTATAATAAAAGGAGATTCCTACTGAGGGGCTCCTAATCCAGTGCTACCTGCTTTCGGAAACCTAAGAGTCGCTTCAACAGTAGAAAGACAAAAAGGTGTATTACCCAAGCACACTGTTCATGCCTGGAAAGCCCAACCTTGAGTCTCATCTCAATTAATTACAGGCTTTCTGATACCTCAATTACTTTATAAGTAATATGGGGAAATAATAATCTCTGTATTACACAAGATTGTTGTAAGCATCATGTGACAAGAATGAGTTAAAACATCCTGTAAATTGTTAAACCTTAAGGTGTATAACTAAGAGTGTGTGTATGGACGCACATATTTGTTTGTGTTTAATTACTTAGTTATATATACAGACAAGATCTGACAATTAATTTTTAAGCTTACCCTAGAAAAAGTGCTACCTACTTCATGGCTGAATATCACTATGGTCACCTTCAAAATCCTTCCCCTTGACCATCTGGTGACCATAATGATATTCAGCCATGAGGTGCACATATATAGCACTTTTTCTGGGAAGAATTTGCAAACTTAAGTGTCAGATCACGTGTGATGACAGCTCTAATGGCCATCTCAGATTGTTACAAGAGAGTTGCAAAATTCCTCTGAAGGGTGGATGAGGCGCTGAGTCAGTGCATAGCTTCCCTAGGGGAGTATCTCAAAGGAGTATAGTGATATTACACAGTGAGGCATGTAGCACTCTTTCTAGAACAAGTTTGTGAACTTAATTATCCCACCTTGCAATGAAGTAACACTACAGACTGTTTTACAGCGTCAATTGTGGATGCCATCCTGTTGTTAAGTGCCCCCCAAATTTTATTGTATTTAATCTATATTATAAATGAGAGAGAAAGTGAATGTGGCTATAAAATCATATCCATATCTATCTATCTGTCTATCTGTCTATCTATCTATCTATCCACACACACACACACACACACACATGTTTTATAATATAAAGTGCAAAAGAAATCAATATAAGCAGCAGGACAGTTCACTTACTTTGATCCACACCACGGTTGCATTCCTGCTGGCAGATATAGTGCATGATACAGGCAGGGTGTCACCAATCTGCTTGGTCACTTCCCCACTTGGGTTTAAGGACAAATCCAAATCTGTGAAGCAGAAAATGTGCTTTAAATACAAATTCCAAGAGTGTAAGACATAAAAAATATTTTGGAAAAGAAAAAAGAAAAAAGTCCTTCTTGACTGCATTTGAAAATTCAGAACTGATTTATAAGACTGAAATAGGTGGACTGTAGCATAATCAGCCAACTTTTTCAAACCAGCCCTGAGACCAGATAAGTGAATGGTCATTCTAATTGATTAATTGCTTATTTGCAGTTAACGTGATTGATGTTTTGAGGGCATATAAATATTCCCCTATGGTATACCACTTTGAGAAAAAAAATCTTAAATCACTTCTAGAGGAAAATAAAGAAAGATGATGACTAAGTAATATGGTAAGAGGAGTGTAAGGCATAAATGTTGGAAAATCAAACATATTTAAACAGCAGGTGATAAACTGAAAAACTGTGAGGTAGTCTATATGCTTCCCCCAAGGAAATTGACTATAGAAGCAGATATATTTTTTAAAAAAATGCGATTCCATTTCTCATGCAATTGATATTTTAAATAAGATCTATTGTTAGGTACACAGTCAGCAGAAATCACTTCTTACAGAGTATAAATGCATCCAAGGCAACATAATCCTTCAGACGGAAACTAATTTCTTTAAAAATCTTGCTGTCATAGTACAATCTATTTAAGGCAAATCCAATCCAATTGAACAAACATTTACTGTACAGCTACTATGTTCCGAGCACTCATTGGGGAGTGGGGGGGCTGCCGAGGTGAATAATGAGCTTACAATTTAATGAGATAGAGTACTATGCACTCAACTGACAATAATACATCACCCATGAGATCAGGACCTAGCAGCAAACCTGCTACACTTAGGGACTCAGTAAGTATTTGTTGAAGACTAAAGACAGGCTACAAATGGAAGTACAAACAAAGACTTAAGGGAGTATAGCGAAAGAGCCAAACCGGGTTTTGAGGATGCAGCTGTAGGGGGCTCTGTATGTTTAAGACCCCTGATGGTCTTAAAACCATAAAAGGAGAATTTGGGGAAACTTCTGCCCTGTAAGCAAAGGCAAGGAGGGGACAGAGGCTTGGCACATTCCCCAGTGGTGTGTGACTTGGTAGGAATGATGAGAACTCACGGATTGGAAACCTATACAATTATTTGAGGCCCTAGTGCAAAGGTCCATGCATGGAGCTGGGTCTTGGCATTGCACTCCATGTTTCTCCTTGACTTTACGTGTTATTGCCTGCAGCCATTATTTTTCTTTATAATCATTGTGAGTCCATGTTATAGTTGGATACAGGCATACAGTGTGAACAAGGCAAATCAGGACTATTGGGGGTATCTATCACCTCAGGCATTTATGCAAACATTTTTCATGTTTGCCTTTCTTGTTAGACTGCAAGTACCATGAGAGTGGTGACCATGACTTGTTTTGTCACTGCTGCACTCACAGCGCCAACCCCTGGGCAGGTTCTCAAGCACTCCTGCTAAGTGAATGAAGGGAAGCAGCGTTCTTTTACAGTTTCCCGTCAATATTAAACATGCATCATCACTGACAGAAGTGGAGGGTCCTCAGAATATTTGCTTGAATTATCTTCAGGTAATTAGAAGCTTTTATTTCCTGAATAGGTAATTTGCCAGTGAGAAGACAAATGATTTTAAAGGATAATTAGGAACTTGAAAAGTTGTGATAAAAAATCTACGTGTGCGTGAATTGGCAAAAGAATACAAGTGGTTTCTTCAGCAAAGGGGCTGAATTTGTAGGCTGGGAATCTTTAGGCGAGGTCTATTCTGCAAACACGTACAGGAATGGGATTGGGTTTCTCTACTCCCTTCTTTCAGTTGTCTATGGAAAGGATACACATCTTAACTTGGGAAATTAAATAATCTATCAAAGATGAATGGACAAAACTAAGATTTTATGCTTTTGTGTAATTTAGACTCAAATGCTGATTCACTTGCAATACTTTTTTTCAGTTTTTGGAAGAGCAACGGAGCCTTAAAACCTAATGTTACAATCTACCCATAAAAATCAAAACGCATTTAAATCTAATTAAATGCACCACCATCTGATTAAACTGTTACACATTTTGATTAATTTCCCCCCATAATAGCTGATCATCTAGGTATTATGCGGTTTCCACCCAGTTTTTGGCTTTGTTATTCTGCTCTTTAACCCTCCTGCCTGATCTAGAAGTAATACAAATACGACTCCCCCCTTTTTTTAGAATTCTGTGTGCCTAATATCTCTTAAGCATCAGCACATCATACCATTGCTGGGCACTGCCTATTGGTTATTAGCCCAAAGATGTCACGAACAGTGACATCAGAGTGCTGCCCCACAGGCAATTCTATCTGTTGGCTATAGTCCCTCACTTCATTATTTTATTTTTGTTCATGGAACAGGCTTGAATAAATGGTCCCATGACCAACTGGTCCTCAAAGGAAAAGTGGCACTATTGTTACACTGAGAGGTCACTGCTTTTCCTCTAA
Organism: Otolemur crassicaudatus; assembly: GCA_963574585.1. Lineage (NCBI taxonomy): Eukaryota > Metazoa > Chordata > Mammalia > Primates > Galagidae > Otolemur > Otolemur crassicaudatus. Next base: position 22,467 of record CAUYQS010070985.1, on the reverse strand, counting down.
CTATTCCCTGATGGCAGAGACACTGAAAACCACACGCCATAAATATGGAACAAATAGAGAAATGGCCCAACTATAAACATTCCTTAACAGCCCACTGTCTTCACAGGGCTCCTGAGGGTACACTTCAAACAAACATTCAAAAGCAACCATCTGGCTGTTTTATTCCCCAGAGTACCCCCTTGGATCACCCTCAAAGTTTCTGCTCCCTTTTCACATGTTTTTTAAACATTATGGCTAGAGTGAAAGATTTAGAACCTAGAGTTCCAGGCAATGTCTAACACCTCTTGCTAGTCCGCGGGATTATTGAAGACCATGTCTGGAGAAAACCTTAATGAAGATATTCCTGGGTGCAAAGTACTTGTTAGAAAGTTTCTTCTATACTTTGAAGCAAGATGGACATTTGCCCAAAGCATATTGTGAACTCTATTTTCACCAAGGTTTAGTGTGGACTAGTTTGTATCGGGTACCTCAATAATATGGACTGTCATGAATACACAATAAAGAACTGAAGTTAAGGGATTGTTTTCTAAGTAACTGTTTTTTGATCACACTGAGTATCTGGAGATCAAAAGTAGATTAAAAGTTAATAAAAAGGTATGTTCAAAGCTATTCTGAAAAGATTTTGTTTCCAGAAATTTTCTACCCTTCTATCCAGAGTAAATTCAGTCACTAAGTAACTTTTAATGGTCTCTACTTCCTCAGAGTCTAGGGTCACTTTCTGTTGCCTGGGTTAGGGTAATAATATTATACTGTAATAAAAAAGTAATGGAAATGATACTTAATCTATATTTTTCTAGGTCAGCCAGAAACTTCATGAATGTCAAGAATAACTAGATAGGTCTTAAATACATAATTTTTTAATGATCCACTTGGATACTATTTATCCGAACCGATCTTGATTTGTCCACTATTTATACACAAATGGAAGACATTTAGAAAGAAGATGGAAGGTTATCATTGCCAAAAGTTGTGTTTCTCATATCCATGCAAGGTTTTAACATGGCTTTGAAATTTTGAACCAGTTGCCATTTACTTGAAAAGACAGCTATGATAGACTATTAGAGGCTGCCTTTGAAGTGAAGCTGGAAGGAGCAGGTGACTTACAGTGAACTGTGATGGCTGTTGAAGCAATCATGCTTTTTTTGTCTATCAGGGAACATTTGTAGTCTCCTGTTGCGTTGCGCCTCACATCTGTCAATGTGTAAGTATTTGAGCTTCTTATTCCTTCGAGCTGTCCCTTTAGACAGAGGCAAAATGTCAGACAATTACACTCGGTAGGAATAACAGTGAGAACAATTGTATTTCTTGATGAAGACAGTGTTTTCTCAGCTAAGGAAAAAAGGTAATGTGTTGCATTGATTGGACAAAAGGAGAACACAGTTTGTTATCAACAAATGATTCATAGAGAAGTAACTAGAATTTTGGTTCTAAGGAATTTGAGGAGCTAATTTATATTGTATTGATGACATCTATTTTATTGACAGCGTGGCTTATGTTCGAGTTTTAAAGGAGATTTCTTTTAAACGGTCAATATTTTATTTTTATATTCATGCCTTGCCTAATTTGACAAAAAGATTTGAGGCAGCTTAAATTTCTTTCTTTAAAAGAAAATATACCATATATCTAAACAAAAAGGAAATATAATAAGGAAGGAAACAAAGGAAGAAAGGAGAAGAGTGAAAAAGAGAGAAAGGGAGAAAGAAAAAGAGGGGGAAAGAAAGAGAAAGAGAAAAGAAAAAAACAGCAAATTTAGATTAAGGAAAATATAAGTAGGAGTATGTTTTAATAAAAGAGATAACCAGGGGACACTATTGCTAAAGGTGATATGCAAATTTGGCTCTCTCATCCCCATAGCCAAGTGAAAACCTAATTAGTTAGTTTCAAAATTTCCTTTTGCAAATGAGACAAAAACAGCACGTCAATTTATTAGCAGAAAGGGAGTTTTCTGTAAATATTTAAGTCTAATAGAAATTATTTATTCTACTCTTCTGAATAACATGGTGAAGGACGTTCTTTTGCTGAGACATTCAGTGGATGAAAATCGTAAACACATTCTTGCAGTAGACGTAGAATTGAGTTGTCTATGGGCTTCGCTCAAGGTGACCGTCACATCAAATACCAAGCCAAAGAAGAACACAACGAGTATCCTCAGACAGAACTCTCTCCTCATGTGGCTCCATATTATGACATCCAGAACATATCCTAGAGGAATTTTCCCAAGCGTCCTCCATTCATATCATTACTTTTAGTGAGGATTCGGATAAAAGTTGAGACACTGGTGCTTCAAAATTATAAAAGACAAGAAAGAGCCCCTGACATTCATTATTCCATCAAGCAAAAGACAAGGCGTGACAGGACGATTTCGACTTCAGAGGATCAGACACGTGCTCAGGGTGACACTGTAGGTAGATTCAGAATCCGCATCCCACCATGCACTGTACTCCGCTTTCATTTTTATGTTATCCAATTCTGAAGGGCAGATGCTTAGAGCTTATTTGAATAATCAAGCACTTATGGTTTCTTCTGGGGATGTTTTCTGTTTGCTGGTTTTTGTTTTTGCTTTTCTCTTTGCCTTGAAATCTCTCAACAACAACAACAACAAAGAAAGGCAAGAAAATTGGCAGGAAAAAAGCCAAGAAAACTTTCACAAGAGATTCCCTAGGAAGTGGGTTTTTCTCCCACTTACTCGACCCACCCACGTATGCACAATTCTTACATCACCCAGAAGTCAGCCAACAGGACAAAATGATCGTAGTTGAGCTCTAGGAATACTTAAGCACTTACCGGCAAGTAAAACAAAAACTCCTCAGGAGGAGGGTTGCCATTTCCTAAACACTTCAGAGTGATGTTGTCCCCTTCTTTGATGGCGGTTTTTGGTGGGAGCACTTGTATTGTCACCTGCTCGGTAGGATCTGCAAAAGTCCCAGACACAGTTAGCTACTTTATTAAGCACCAAATTCCTCTGTGCATACAATGTCAATGACCAAATTACACACAATTTTCTCGAGAAGTTAGGAATGGTAATTACTTAAATGTATCTTTTTGGAGAAAGATTGAAGTTAACAGCCACTCGATACACCAAGTCCTATTCTTCGTTAGAGCAAACTGTAAGGAAACCCTGTTGCATAAAAATCAATTTCTTCTTGGAAAATGTGTTTAACTGAGGTAGGAGTAACCATAATTATTTTATGTGTAAAAGACCAGTAGGAAAAATCTCATGGCATGATTTTATTATGAGGAAATGAAGTATCTTATATGCATCTTAAAGTTTGCAAAGACCAAGTCAGCTAGTAAAGTAGCTAAAGCTCTGACACACCGTTGTATTTGTACTATGTAATTATATCTTATATTAGATTTTAGAGATAGGCTTGAGTTAAACAAGACCAGCAAAGATTTGGCATGAGGGAGAGTAGATCTACTCTAAAAAGACAAACCTTATGAACAGAGGGAGACCCTGAACACAAACAATGGGATTTCAGATGTATTGTAATTTTGTCATGTTCACTGGAGCCAAGATGCATCTTTTCATTCCGTTCTGCTCATATTTATGGAGACAATAGGGCTAAAGGGTATTCTTTAGGACAGAGTCCGGCTCGGCAGTAGAATGCTAAAGAAATTAAAGGCTGGGTACAGTGAACCACAACTAGCAAATAGGAAATAAATGGGGGGGTGGTGGCAGTTATAAATGACCCACTTCCTAACTTATCCATCTGTTGAACAGCAGGATGATACGATGAACCATGAATTTTGAAATCATATGATGCAAAGGGCCTTTTTTTTGAGTGAACATTTTCCACAAGACTTAATACCTATTGAAATATATGTCTGTTTCAAACAAGTGGCAGCAAGAATTATCTACAAAGAACTTTGTTGTTGTTAGCTAATGCAGTGAAACAAATAAAGGGGTAGTTTGGAGGGCTTTTTTTTATATCTCTTGTGGTCACTTATTTATTTTTCTACAATTAAAGTGCAGAATAAAACCTTAGGAGGGTTATTGTAAATTGCTTCTCTGCCTTTTCTCTAGGAAAAGGCATCTCTGAGTATTTGCCCAGAGCATTCTGAGGCTAAACAGCGGTTTGGTTTAATAAACTTCTACTTTGTTTTCTAGATTTGCCTGAGGTAGTTTCCCAAGCAGCAGCTCCTAGTAAAGTCGGAACGTGAGTCAAGTCTGATTCTGGGGCTCCACGGACCTTCCATTTCCGGCCTCTCTCACTCCCTTACCTGGTCCTCCTCTAACACGCAGGTTTGATCACGTCATGTCACACGTCTCTGATCAAGGCTGCCACCATGACACATGACAGCCAGGGATCCAGTCTGTCTGACTTCCTATATTTCAAAACTCCCCTCCCCTACATTCCTTTTTCAAGACGCTCCTATTTAACTAAAGAACTAAACTGTCACCAAAGAGTTAACGGACCACATGTGTTTTGAAGCACCCTCAGGATGTCTGGAACACACCTCCAGGATCCCCTGCTCTCCCTCATCTCTGGCTTTAGATTTTACTCGGCCTGTAGCTACCCTCTCACTGTGCCCATTACTCCGGCCTTCTTTGTCTTCTCCTTAATCACTAAGTCTTGACGATCAGTACTTCACAGTACGTTTTGCATCTGATTCTCACTTCTGTTCCCACTATCACCTCTCTAGCCCGTGCCCAAATCAACCTCCACCTGCCATCACATTTCATTTGATTCCTCACCTTGAGTCTCCCTACTTTCTGTTCCTTTATTTATTTATTTATTTTTTTTTGCAGTTTTTGGCTGGGGCCGGGTTTGAATCCACCACCTCCGGTAGGTATATGGGGCTGGTGCCCTACTCCTTTAAGCCACAGGCGCTGCCCTTTCTGTTCCTTTATAAATATATTTCCTTTGATTCATTTTCCTGAAGGAGTGCTTGGAATATTAAAATTATATTCAAAATCCTTCAAACATTCTTACTACATAAGGATTCCAAATAAAAACAATTTGAAAATTGGTATCTATAGCTTGGCTTGAACCTAGCGTAAGTGATCTTATAGTTCACTACTCTACACAATCCGTACTCTACATAATAACCAAGAGTCTACTCAAATTTCCTTCCTTCCATCTGTCCATTTATCCTTCTGTACAGTCATTTATCCATTTGTTTAGCATCTATTTTGTGCAAGCAGCAAGTGCTGGAATTACAAAGTTGAAAACAGCTTATTTCCTGCCTCGATGAACCTATTTATGAAGACACTAAAGTTGTCACTGAGAAATTTTAATCATAGCAATAAAACACTGTCACGTTTGTGCTTTAGAAAAATATTTCTGCCAGCAGCTTGAGGGGCAGTTTGGAGATGAGCAGATAGAAGGAATAATATTTTGGAATTCACTAAAGAAAAATAGGCAGTAAGAAATGAGGTCATAAACTCAGGCAGCGCCGGGAGGCAGAAAACAGATGAACACAAAATTAAAGAGTTAGATTCTCAACAATTTCATTACTGATTGAATGTGGTAAGGAGGGAACAGATTAGTGTGCCTTGTTTTCAAGTTTTCTCAAGATAAACTTATCTTCTATTTTTCTTGAATTTACTCTCTGTCCTTTCCATTGAACTCTCTCCCTCTCTTAAAGTCTTCCTAGAGCAACGCTGCCACAAGTGTGGTGCTCAGACAAGCAGCTTTAGCATCACTGGGAAATTTGTCATAAATGTACAGAATCAAACAACTCTTCACACCGACTGGATCAGGAACTCAAGGGAGAGGGCCAGCACTTCGTGTCCTACTCAGTCCTTCATGGTTTTCTGATGTGCAATAGAATTTGAGGATCCTTCTCATAGAGCACCTGATCTTTCAAACTCTACAGAGTCCCTGAGGCACTTGCCACTTTCATCGACTTTCCCTTCTAAGTATCTTGTTTTTCAGCAAACTCCTTGAACGTCAGGACCAGGTCAAACCTCTTTGTGTCTTCACCCTGAATCTCAGCACTACACACATTGTGCTTTCTCAAAAACCATGGCAAGTGGACCCTGCACGGCCAGCACGGTCACATCGTTTCATAAACATTCAAGGATCGATTTCTCTGCCTACCTACCTCCACATGTCAGCCACTCACACATACTCTTGCTTTTTCTCATGTCAATTCCACAATTCTTTTGGCTTGTCTTATAGCCCTGCACTTACACTGACATGGTTTATTTCCAATTGAATATATTGAACAGGAAGATTTCCATGTTCTATTTTTACTTAAAGAAATAACAGTTTGATGTTAGATAAGTTATACATGATGAAATATTCTAATTTCTTACTTCCCCCCACACTTTTTTTAGTTTCAGGTTCATGTGAGAGTACAAACAACTAGGTTATGATATTTGCATTTTTAAAAAATTTTTTTTGGTTATTATTTATTTATTTTGGCCGGGGCTAGGTTTGAACCCACCACCTCTGGCATATGGTGCTGGCGCCCTACTCCTTTGAGCCACAGGTGCCACCCGATATTTGCATTTGTTAGGTAGAGTTTCTCTGATAGTTGTGTCCCACACCCAAGAGGTATGCCATAGACCCTTACAGTGTGCCAATTACGTGGGAACACACCAATCCTCTCACCTCACCCTTCTCTCTTCCTTGTTCCTCCTCCCCACAACTTGAATTGAATTGAGTTTTTCTCTTATGTGGATGTGCATTATTAGATCATCTACTGGCTTCATATTAGTCATGCGTATGTGGGATATTTAGTTTTCCATTCTTATGATACTTTACTGAGGAGAATGTCTTTCATCTCCATCCAGGTTAATACAAAAGATGTAAAGTCACCAACTTTTTATGGCTGACATTGTACTCCATGGTGTACATATACCACAGTTAGTCCATTATGAGGTTGATCATCATGTAGGCTGTTTCTCCATCTTGGCAATTGTAAATTGAGCTGAGTAATAAACAGTCTAGTGCAAATGTATTTATAATAGAATGTTTTTTTCTTCTTGGTAGATGCCTAGTAACAGGATTGAGGGATCACATAGGAGGTTTACTTTTGAGTTCTTTGAGGATTCTCTATACTTCTTTTCAAAGAGGCTGTATTAGTTGGCAGTCCCATCAACTGTGAAAAACTGTTTCCCTTTCTCCACATCCACACCAGCATCTGCAGCTTTGGGACTTTTTTTTTTTTTTTTTGAGACAGAGCCTCAAGCTGTCCCCCTGGGTAGAGTGCCGTGGCTTCACAGCTCACAGCAACCTCCAACTCCTGGGCTCAAGCGAATCTCCTGCCTCAACCTCTCAAGTAGCTCAACCTCTCGAGACCACAGGCACCCGGCACAACACCCGGCTAGTTTTTGGTTGCAGCCGTCATTGTTGTTTGGCGGGTCCGGGCTGGATTCAAATTTGCCACCTTAGGTGTATGTGGCTGGTGCCTTAGACACTTGAGCCACAGGCACCGAGCCGGCTTTGGGACTTTTGTGATGTGGGCTATTCTCACTGGGGTTAGGTAGTATCTCAGTGATTTCCTGTTTTTAAATCAGGTTGAAACTTATTTACCTAGTTTAAGGCAAAGCAAACCCTTAATATTAGGGTAAGTTTGAAATTTCAGTTTTGTTCCGAAATAAGATTTTTGCCTTATGGTGCCAAAGTAGAAATACATGTGGATGAAGTAAAATTTTCCAAAGGCTCAGAAAATATTTTTGCCTTTTTTTCCAGAAGTGATGTAGAAGTACTAGGTTATTCTAGAACACAAAGCAATTTATAAGAATTTTTTGATTCATTTTAAATATTAATAAAAAAATCCTTTATTACATTTCTCCCCTGTAAAATCTCCAGCTCTTATGTTTATGTGGTGATCATGGTCACATAGTCAGTAATGGTAGGAGTACTTAACACCGAGCATTTAATGTGTGATGCAGTGAGTTGTTTTAGATTTGTGACTTTACTTGATCTCTATAACAAGACTACATGTTGGATATTATATTTTTTCATTCAACATAAGAAAATTGAGATCTAGTGTTAATTAAGCTACTTTTAAAGCAAACATAGTAATTGACAGCACTGAGCCTGGAGCACCAGCATCTTTGTTTCTCATCGTTGGGTTATTTTGGCAGCTGTCTTACAAGGAAGAACAGCACAATGGAGAAGCTGCTGTTCCCATTTCTATAGCTCGTTTAGGGCGAGTCATTGGGCCTCACTTTAATGCTAAGTAAACAATGGCGTTGGAACAGGTGACCACAGAGATTCCTTTGCATTCTAATATTTTGTTTCAAATCTATGCTGTAGCTAACAACAGCAGCTCAGAGCACAACATTCTAAGTCAGGAAATTGATCTCATTATTTAAATAAATCTCTTCATTAAAACAGTAATCCCTTATTTAGAAAGCCAGTCAGTCATAAGTCATATTTGTCTACTAGTCATTCAGAAAGTGATCGGAAGGTACTTTGAGTTTTTAAAATATGCATGGCAGTGTGCCAGTGCTGAGACTACCAGAAGGAACTGACCAAGTTAAATATTTTATCTTTAAGGAACTTAACATCTAGCAGAATACAAAAGAGATGCTCATAAATCAGAAAATGAAAGATCTTATAAGATGAACAAGCATTTATTCTATAGGTTTCACAAGGAAGTAATGATTATTTGGTGCCATGGATACGGGGTTGGGGTTGGAAGCAGAATTCAAAGAGCAATTGCATTGGGACTTTCAAGATTATTAGCATTTGAATATTATTTCCAATACATTAAATTACATGATTAGATATCAAGTTACTTACAGTAAATATCAAAGACGGCTTGTTCAGAATGAACTGTTTTCTGTCCAGTTGGTCCATAATATGTCACGGAGCAAGTGAATGGCACTTGTATATCAGCCTTAGTCGTCTTGTACTCCAGGGATGAAGTCATAGTATAGAGCTGAGTAACTGGGTCCATTTGCTTTGTAAAAATTATGATCACCGCTTGAAGAAGATAAAGAAGGCTAATGATAGGATCTTTCATTGGACAACCATAAGCTGAATTAAACATCACAACACCTTTGAGAAGTGGCTTTGTCCTTCTAACTGTATTTAATGGCAGAGAGAATTGACAGGCAGGGAGGTATGATGTCTTTTCAAAACCATAAATCAGAGACACAGACAGAAATAGAATCCTGGAATCTCATCTCCCACTTACTTTAATTAACTTCTATAACATGCCATATACAGAAGTAATTTTCTCTGCTCTTCGTTTTTTTTTTTTTACATAAGTATGAAAAATGATGTTTAAATAAATTGCTTAATAATTTAGTGGATATATAACAATGCATAGAGTCATAGATCAGAAGAGGCAGCACACCTAGATCCTAGATATTTTAAAGAATGCCCAGACAAGAGAAAATCAAACCAGGTGGTCTGAATTTCTTGCCTGCCTCATACCCACCTCCTTCAAGGGGTTGCAGCACTCTGCCACTTCGGTACCATGTGATGTTGCCATCTGGATAGCTGTCCTTTGAAATGCAGTCACCCAACTGCAAAATAAAAAGGAAATGTTATTACCTTTGTTCAATCAGGAAATGCCAGTTTGGCAGCCTCAGAATTCTCAGGCAATGAAAAGTTATTCCAAAGATTTCTCAACCTGTGTATTTTTTAACACTAAGGAATGAATACATGTCCTCTAGTACAAAAACAAATGTCTTTTGCTTAAAAATACAGTCTTTCTCATTTTGGTGCAATAGATGCTTCCACTACATGAATTTGTATCCATTTAGAAGCATTACTAACTTTATTTTGAAACTATTTGTTTTTAACATGAAATAATGTATTATGACTATATTAATATTAATTATTACCAGCTTTTACAGATCTTCATGTGCAAGAATCATTCACAATGTTAAAACAGGTCTTCCTCTCCAGATTCATAACACTATATTTTAGACTATACAGATATACTTAGCATGATAACTTCCATCACTTTCTTCAACATATTTCTATTTTAATGTTGTGTTTACCAAATAATAGTATGCAATAACGTTTAATTTGACTCAAAGGACTTCAAACTTGGGTTCATCCTCCTCCAATTCTACCTTGGAAAATTGAGATATTTTAGTGAGTGAAGATGAGACTATTATTTAATTGATATGCCCAAATACGGAGCTCCACCTTCCATGCACACCTCTGCTAACAGGATTGCTCAGATCTGATCGTCTCACATGTTACTTCAACCTTTCAGTTCTTTAATTTGCCAGTGAAGCCCAGACTCCCTACATGACATATACAACCTGTCACGGTCTAGCCTCTTTTCACCCTATAGGTATACCCCTTATTGACCTTTCTTCCTTTTTGTCTTAGCACCCAGAGTTTCAGCACTGCTGAACCTTGCAGGTTCCTAAGCATACCATCCTCCTTCACGTCCTTTTATTTGGTACTGTTGGAAAGCCCTTTTCATCTTTGGCCTGGAGGAAATCTGCTCACCTTATATGACTCTATTACATATCCAGTTTATTCAAATAAGAAAGACTTCCCTTTTGAAATGACCCCAATCTTCCTTGATGTCCCTTTGGTCACAAGAGACAGGGGTCACAATGTCCTCCTTGTGCTATCTGCATACCTTCTGACTGGCACCTGCAACACTGTCAACTCCACAATAGCAAAGTCTATTTCATCTGCTCTGAAATCAGCAGCCAAAAGAAGGCACTTAACACTAAACCCAGCACAAGTAGCAATCAAATCAATAATTGGTTTGATTTAAGCATTCCACATTATATACCAAATCATCACATTGTACCCCATAAGTGTATATAGTTCTCATTTAATAAAAAATTAAATTAGAGAAACCCAAATCTTACCTTTTTTAGCTGCTCTGTCTCAAGAAACGGTGCCTTGTTTACAATTTCAGGTTTAGATGGTTGCTCTAAAGTTAAGAAGAGACAGGATTTAAGCCCACATGGAAGGAAACAAAGACACATCTCATTTGGTTTATAGCAACTATAGTTCATTTATCCCAAACATGCAGTAGAATGAAAACAGATTTCACCAAACAATCTGGATTTAGGCAATCTGGCAGGTCTACCCCTTCTAAATATTTGTTTATTATCATAAATAGTACTTTCAGTGCTGATAACTCCTCAGAATAAAATATCTATAATACTTTCTAGATGTTTTATACGTGGTGAATATGGATATGATAGTGAAACAGGAGATTAATGTACTGTATTGAATATATTATTTCAATTGATTACTATGAGCATTTTATACTTATTGGGAACTTCCAACTCATTAAGTGAAGATGTTATTTTACATGAATCAGAATCACAAAGTTACTTGCTTAAAATATGGTTTCCTAAGCCCATAGTGGCCTACTGAATCTGGGGAAAATGCCATAAATTTAAATTTTTAACAAGTTCCTAGGAGTTCTTGGGCAGAACAAAGTTGAAGACACATTATTCTAATATATAGAAAATAGAAAACTAGTTAAGAAACATTGAAGCCCAAATTTTCTAAATAGCTCAAAGTCTATCTCTTAAGTCACAATATGAAGCTATAAGGATTTTTTTTTTAATTTGGAAGCTGATATGATGGGCAGAAACATTTTAAATACATGAAATTTCCATAACCAGAAATTCTACTAGAAGCTTCAAGAGCAATTTCTTATTTTACAAATTTTAAGTTATTTTGTTCATAGCTCCTATTTTTATAGTTGATGGGTTTTGTGCTCCAACAATTAGTGTACAGAAAACGCCTATCATTAATATCTCATTGTCACTGATTTTTGTGAGTTGCATGGGTCAAAAATATTTTATTTTCATGTAAAGACACAACCGGAATTTTTTCTTGTGTAGTCATATTGCGTATCACCTCTAGTATTTTTAATTTTGATTTAAACAGTAAACTAAATTTTTTTATAATTATTACTCAATTTGGAATTAAGTTATCAGACAGGTTACCTGCCCAGACCATTATAAAAAACCAAGAAAATTGACAAAAAGTGTTTGGAGTAGCAAAATGGAGACCAAAAGACTCTATTAAAAAATGTACCTTCTTCAGGTTAATGTCTAGAGTTCGTTTCCTTTTTGTAAGTATGTTTCACATCAGAAATCAGAATAATGAATAGCACTAATAATTCCTTGTAGGTATTGAATTCATGAACTTTAATTATAGGAGGCCCTATTTACTATTAATTCCACTAACACAATTTTCACAATGACGATTATCTAGTTTCCAAACGCACTGGAAACAAAGCATAGAGGAGACAGAATAAGAAAAAAATAAATACAGAAGAATAGAAATGCAGAGATAAATAAAACAGAGATAATTAATATTAACACAAACAATAAGTGACTGAACTGACCCCCTGATTATATGAAGGGGAACAAAAAATTATAAAAAACTGACCCCCAAAAACCCCTCAAGGTGGACACCAGTTTCTGGGAAACTTATGGTGTGTGGGGTTAAAGTCTTCAATGTTATCAGTAAACCTTGATTTTGACACTGTTATAATGCTTATAAACTATTTGATGTTTGAGTCAACATAATCCCACATCTTTTTGCTTATCAACGAATTATTGATAAAATATTGAATTCTATTTGGAATCTCTTTTTCTACAAGCCAATAACTAATACATTTGAAAGAGAAAGGCATCAAAATACTTAAATAAAAGAAAAATTCTTGGAGCTTATGTAAGTAAGCCAAATTTTTGGAAACTAAAATTAGTTTCGGTGACATCCTCTCTGAAAGCTCAATAGACATAAGATATTAAACTCATTTACATGTCCAAGAGTTAAAAATAACAGGGAAAAAAGGACAAATAGTGCTTAGTTTCTCCTCCAATAGTATTATGTCTGAAATATGTGAAGATATTTGATAATTTCCTAAATAAATTTAGGTTCTAAATACAAAGAGTTGATGAGAAGCTTTGCCAAGTTTCACTACTTTCCAGTTCACCAAAGTGAGATATCAAAATAGCTGGGCACACGTTCACTTCCTCTGATATCAACTGTACACTTCTATTGCTTTGTAAATCCTGCATTTTATCAATGCACACACAACCATAAACCCTTGGACTATTACATGTGGTCAGGTGTATTTCGTTTCCACAAGTGTTTTATGTGAAATAAAACTATAGCAAACCCAGGAAACTCAGTAAAAGGATGATTAAAGTTCAGTCCTCTTTACATAACGACTTATCTTTCTATTGGAAAGAGAAAGAGTAAGAGGGAGTATTGAACATGATGATAATATCTATTCCATTTGCTTGAGTTCTCTTCTCCTTAAACTTTTGTTTCAAACCCTCTGTATTAACTACATATTTTGTATGTAATTTTCTATTACGTTGTAACAATTCATGGCCATTAGCTCAAGGGCTATAAAAGTGGACATCTACTATTTTAGCAAAATTGCCTATTGATTCTAAAGTGTTTTTTAAAAAATTTATATGAATTATACCTTAATAGGATTCAAGGATTCGTAACCAATTGAAAGGAAAAGAAATGTCACAAATTTACATACATTATTAAAGTACTTTAGTCAAGAGCATTAATTTAAGCCCAATTTTTCTTTTGGACATTCTTGACTGTTTCCTTAAATCACTCAACTGAATATTTATCAAGTAGGAGAGCCGTGCTTTCGTTCATTTCCCTCCTTTTTGCTGACTTGCCTGTTGTAATTGCAGTAGTAGGCGCTATATTATCATAAGGCCACAGTATACCAGGTTAAAATTATAAAATAGGAAGAGTAAAAATAATGTTGCTGTTACTTTCCAGGGGTGGGTGTTTATGTTGGGGGGAGGGGCTGACATTCAGGGCAGCTTGTGCCAGTGTCTATACAAATGGCATACCATGTGAAGGCGTAAATGAATTTCTTTCTTAACAAAATAAATTGTAGAGTTTTCACTAATATCCCTAGGGTTTTATCATATATAATTAAAGGCTAAGCTACATTTAATATTTAGTGCAACTTGAAACATTTTATAAATCACTTTACTTTCCTCTCTACTTTGCTTTTTGTTTTATTTAGCTGGGGAATTACGTGGAAGATTCTTAGACTGGGGAAGAAAGAAACGGTGGTAAAGGGATTGGGGGTGTTTAGGGAGAAATATACTAAACTAGGCATCTCCTTTTGCTCTAACACCATACCCATTATTAGTGAGTGCTATGAACATGACCCTTCCGAGAAACTAAAAATCAACTACCAAGTAAAAGCTGTATTTTTTGCCATCTCACAGCCAGTGTAATGAAGGCAAAGACGCTTTACATAACACACAGGGTACTAGCATTACCATCAAAAGCCACAGACAGAGCCTGCGGGACATAGTGAGAACCTGTCTCTAGAAAAAGTAAGAAAAATTAGCCATGCTTAGTGGCACACACCTGTAGTCCCAGCTAGCAGGAGTTCGAGGCTGCGGTGAGCTAAGAATCCCATCACTGCACTCTAGTCTGGCTGGAGACAGAGCAAGTCTGTCTCAAAACAGGCAAACAAAGCAACACACAGACAAGGAGGGTAGCTCAGCTGGATAAGAGAGAAGAGCGAGGAGAAGCAGAACCACGCGGGTTATGTCGACTCCCAGCGCTTTCCTCAGGGCTCTGTCAGCATCCACCCCTCCCAAACCATGAGGTATTTACGTAAAGTATTGTTTCCATGGAGCCATGATATATTTCTCTCTCTCCTCATGAGATGAGAAAACAGTATTTCCTATAGTGAAAGAATCAAAATGAAAGACAGTATAGTTTTCATTTGTGAAACAGTTATTTTCTGTTTCTTCCTCTTCCCCCTGCCCCTCCCTCTGAATTTGCTTCTAGGCTACAGACTTTGAGGAGTGGGGTGGGAGGAGAGATTGGCAGTCTGATAAAGCATGGGTAACAGTACCCAAACCAAAGGTAGCCACGTAAAAGCTCGGAGACATCTCTGTGTGAAGCCGACAGGCACAGCCCATGACCTGACCTTGAGGAGAATGGGCACTCAGGCCCATCAGCTCCTGTATCCGGGGACAGCCCTCCTGCCCTACCACAGAGCCCCACTGGAGCAGAAGATCTGGCAGATCACACGGATTGCGGTTCCACACGCTTTATTAGAGCTGGAGCTTCCCTACTCCACCACCCCTCCCATTAACACATTACCGTGAAAAGCTTTGAAATATGGAATGGAAAGAATTCTAGTTAATCAAGTAGAAGCAGCACCTCACCTCCTCATCCCTCCTCATTAGGTCCTGAAGAAGGTGGGAAAGCTTCCTGTCTAATCCCAAGTGTTCATTTTAGTCATAAAGAGGGAATCTTCACCCCAGACCGGTGAATGACTTGCCCAGGGTCAGAAGTGACGAGCAGATCTGACAAATCAAGGTCTTCTGGTGAGCAGCTCAGCGATTTTCCATTCACCACCCCTGGCCATCTGGCTCTCTGGGGACCCATTTGACTTCTGCGCCTTTTGGACAAGTATGAGTATGTGGGATCTTTTCAAGGTCCACACTTGCTTCTGAATGGTTTTATTAACCCTAAGTATGCGTCACACACACACACTTTGATTTTGATGCAATTCAGCTGCACACACTCAGAGACACCCCCACCCACACACAGCTGCTTCGTGGGGAGAAAGCAGGCCACTGATCTGGATATGGGCTACTTTCTAGGCCTGAGTTCTTGTATCTGGGATATGGCCTGAAACTACACAAACAAACCTATATGAAGGGAAATCAAGTCATAAGTCTCGGGATCTAGGGTGAAGAATGGCAGTTGGACTTTGCCACCAGGCTGGTAACAAGCCGCAGGCTGATCTGAGATTGGCTCCCCCGACCACGCTCAGTCCTGCGGTCCTCGGTGGACGTTGCTAGGTGACTCAACAGAGGGAAACAGAGGATGGATTGACGAGCTTAGTGACTCTCGACTGACTGCAATCCATACATGCAGAGAATAAAAGTCTGCCTGTCACAGCTGCTTTTTGCTTCACAGAAAGTGACCCAAAGTAAATTCATTAAAAAAAAAAGGGCAAAGCCCCTATATGCCCCTGTAAACCGTGTCTTTATGACTAACTATGCTGTTCATTTCCCTGCATTGGGAGGGGCTCGCAGTTTCTTACCAAACACCATTTTCAAGAATGTGTAACTTGTCTATGTAAATTCTCCCTGGCCCACAGCCTGGAATGCAAATTCCGCTTCTGAGAATCACTTTGTTTTCAACCACATTCAAAAGAGAGGAGGGCAGGGGGTGCCGGCGGTATGTGGGTGTGAGTTTGTTTTCCCCACCACCGACATTCTCTGTATTCCAAAATGGCTTATGCATTTTATTAAATTAGATTATGTGTAATTTTTTTCAGGTCTCCGTATGGCATTTTATTTTTTTAAAGGATAATCTGAGTAATGCTACCACCGATATTCTAAAGGGAACACCTTGAATTTTCTCAAATTCCTCATGGTCTATTTTGATATTTGGTAATTTTAACACAGTGAAAAAGAAACATCACAATGACAAATGGATACAAATATCCCTGAAGGTGCTTTAACTTAATCTTTCTACCTATGATGGTATAATAGTGATGTCTGGTTCTATTTAAGCCATCTTCACCTATCCTCAAAAATGTTTAGTTGCTGTCCTTTCAAAAAGGCATGCTAAGCAGTGCACATCCACCTTCCTAATAACATGGAAGCGAAATCAAAGAAAGACAAGAAAAATTACATAGATCATTGGTAAGTACAAGAAGCAGATTATTCGATGTGTTTTATGGAAATGGGCGTGACTGCAAACGCTTGCTATTTGGTTCGATTCATAAAATGATGGAGAAATGTGAATGGTTTCTGGAAAATGCCTTCTAAGCTGAAAGGTAATCAGCTGAGAACATGTAACATGTTCTTACAAGGTTCTTCTAAGAAAGAGGTTTCCTTTGCTAGGATAAGCACTCTTGGAATCCGTATCATGAGCCCACAGGATCTTTGAAGTCCATGTAAATACTTAAGGGACAGACCGGCTTCCTTAGGTGCATACAAGAGGAACAGGCAAAATCCTAGGTAACTGGATGTAGTTGGAAGCCCCTCTGGGTTCCTGTATTCCCTATTTATTTTAATAATTTCTAGGTGCTGTCAAGTTATCAGAAAGCAGATGAAAAGTGAGACCTGCTCCCCTAATTAAAAAAGGCTGGCTTTCTAAAACTTTCAAGACCTTTTTTTTTTTTTTTTTCTCCTATAATTCTTAAAATATTGTAATGTAACTGTTTCTATTTGAATTTTAACAGATGAAATACCTTAATTATAGCTGAAGCTATTCATTTGCATAGCTATTCGCACAGTATATTAATAGGCAGAGTCACTTTGCCATAGAAACTACAGTAAATTCTCCTTGTTTGGACCATAGTTTTCTCTCCTTTCATCCCTACTCTCCTCTCTTCCCTTGGTGTCTCTCATGGACACGTTCAAGGGCTGGGTTAGCTTTTTAGGATAATTTTCTAATCTAAGCAAACACTTTGAAATCTAAATCAATAAGCATTAAAGGTCAGGATGGAGATACAGCTGTTTAAGATGTCACTATATCTATGAATATGCATATAAAAAGCTTAGATGTTTAAGTTACAAGACAGTTTGAATTTGCCCACATTGTATTGTTTTATATATCAAAATGGTGATTTCCCGTGGTTCAGTCTAACATATGTATGTATACATATGACAAGCATGATAATATATGTATCATGTAACTATGTATTTATTAGACAACATAAATTTGTAAACGTCAGTGAGAGACCCTCTGAAACCTGACGAGCAGGTCACCATTTTTCTCTTAGCACTAGCAGTTTCAAGAAAAACAACCACCCATGGAAAATCTTTGGCTTCCCGCCAAGGCGACACTCCCTACTCCCTACCCCACCTACCCCACCCTTGTGAAGCAACTTCCCCATTCCTCAGCCAGGGCAAAGTTGCCCACCCAGAGTAAAACGAGTTTTAAACCTTCCAATCAACAGTCTCCACATACCCCAGTACCCCTCACCCCCCCTCACCCCACCTGCGTGTGGTTTTTAGCCTTAAAAGCAGCCTGGGACAGCCTCCTGGGGTCCTTCCCCCGTGTGGCTGAGGGACCCTGACGTGTCAGCAATAAACTCACCTCTTGCGTTTTGCATCGACTTGCGTCTAGTGAGTGGTCTTTGGGGTGCGACCCCTGGTTTGGGTACAATAGGTGCAGGGACGGGCACATGACTCAGTTCATGAGCTGAGAGAGAAATCTGATGAGGAACCTAATTTTGAATCTTACCTATGTCATTTTGCTCTCTGATCCAGTTTCCTTATCTTTTAAATGGGCATGTCTGAATAAGGACTTTTAGGATGTCAAGTAGCAAAAAGCTTAACTCAAAATAGCTCAAACGAGAAAGATACTTCTCTGCTGGTTTGGTAACTAAAAGTGTAACTGGATCCATAAGCAAGAGAACATTTTTCAGTAATTTTTTTTATAGTTCTCATACGTTTCAAGTCCTCGGGCCAGTAAGATTTGCTGACCAGAACTTTGTAACTTTTTGCTGCAGTGATTAATTCCCCTTTGTGTTTCTTTCCCAGGAATGCGGAATCTCCTGCTGGGCATGGATTGTAAAAAACAGAGCAGATGCTGCAGCCATCTTAATGTTGTTAGGAGTCTGTAGTGGGCTGAATAAGTGCCCCCCACTATGAGGGAACTGCAGAGGTTTATACCACCTGTTTGTCCAGAAAAGATAAGTGATATGCCACCACAGGTGTTTCAAGGACCAACCAAGCCTATGCACAAAGCTGAAAGAATGACCAGTATTAACCTCAAGCTCATTAAAATACTAAAATCTCCACCCTGGGAGGGACTTGTCTACCATTTTTTGTTCATAGGTAGGGCGACCAGACGTCCCGCTTTTGGCGGGACAGTCCTGATTTTTAACAATTTGTCCCGCGTCCTGCGGCATTTTAAAAAAGTCCCGATTTTTGGAAAGAATGCATGAACTGGTGGGAGAACAGTAAGGGAATATACAGTTTTCAGCTGCCATGTGGCTATTTCGCCAGGATATGAGTTTTATATTATTTTTGTTAGTTTTGTAATGTCAAACTGTAATAATAACAATAATTGTTGAGAAGTGATTATCAAGAACTGCTTATCAAAGTTTGCATTGTTGTCAGGCCATGCCCCTGCCCCATCAATGGTGTCCCGCTTTACCAATGTTAAAATCTGGTCACCTTATTCATAGGATGTGTGTACTAGCATGATTTCTCACTTCATTTGTATGCCCTGTACTCCACCTCAAACACATAAGGCATTAACATTTCCCTTATGCACTATTCATTTCCAACTGCAGAAAAAACCCCAGAACCTTGTTGATTGGGGACATGGATTTGAGGCAGTCTGTGCCTTCCCCTCCCACCAGATGCATCTCCTTCAATAAATCCTCTCTTCCTTGACAGTCCTCATTGTCTCAGTCATTGTTTTTCTGTTCCTTGAGCAGCATAATGCCCCTTGTGGGTTTTGTTGTTGCTATTATTGTTGTTGTTTTCCCCCTTTGGTTTGTTAACATGAAGTCTAACTCAGGAACTAAACCATGACTGAGAGGACCTAGTTTTGTCCTGTCTGATCACTTGGCTTCCTGAAGTGTTGGCTCATCTAAGTCTGAATCCCTGTTATTAGATTCTTAGGGCTGCTGTAACAAGCTACCAGAAGTTCAGTGGTTTAAATAACAAGAATTTATTTTCTTACAGCTCTGGAGGCAGAAGTCAGACAACCAAGGTGTCAACAGAGCCAAGCTCCCTTCAAAGTTTCTAGGAAAGGATCCTTCCTTGTCTCTTCCAGGTTCCTGGTATTCCTTAGCTGGTGGCCACATCACTCCAATTCTGCCTGTTTTCACATGGCTTCCTCTATATATGTCTCTATGTCCTCTACTCTTTTTATGACACCACTGGATTTAGGGTTCACCCTAACTCAGTAATGATCTCATCTCATCCTTAACTAATTACATCTCCAAACACCCCATCTCCCTAAATAAGGTCACATTCCAAGGTTCCAACTGAGCATGAATTAGGGAGGGGGGGCACTTATTCAACCCACTACAGATTCCTAACAACATTAAGATGGCTGCAGCATCTGCTCTGTTTTTTACAATCCATGCCCAGCAGGAGAGAGAGCATGTTTATCCCAGCATTCTCAGCAGAGACCCTGAAATTTCTTCTGATTAGCCCAGCTTGGGTCAGATGCTTAACTGTGAACCAATCACATTGGCTAGAGAAGGGAATGCTGATTGTCTTAACTAGATTATATATTATTTGCCTACAAATGGGGATGGAATTTTGAAGACATGTATTCCCAAGAGAAGCCAGGGCAGCTGGGGAGACAAAGAGTGGATCTTAGAGAGGTGACAGACATCCACTATAACCAGCAACACCAATGTCTTATACCTCAGTGCCTGAGAAGCATGTGGGACATTGGTAATTTAGGTTATGGTGGGACAAGCTTTCTGCCTTGATTGCTCAAATCTCCTCAGTGGATATTGATACTGATACATTAGCATATTGTCTGAGATATTGTCAAAGGGATTCATGTTTCACGAATCATGAAAGACAGTGAATCATTAAGTTCTCCAGCACTAGGATTTATAGTTCTGCAAAGTTCTAGGCCTGCAGCTAGGCCAGACAGAGACAGGGGGTAGCCCCCATGTGCCTTTAATCAGAGGACTCTGCTTTTATCTGTTTTATATCATAGATTGGGCTCCTAGGTATAGTTTTCTTTTTTTTTTCGTTAGAGACAGAGTCTCACTTTGTTGCCCTCAGTAGAGTGTCTGGCATCACAGCTCACAGCAACCTCCAGCTCTTGGGCTTAGGCCATTTTCTTGCCTCAGCCTCCTGATTAGTTGGGACTACAGGCACCTGACACAATGCCTAGCTATTTTTTGTTGCAGTTTGGCCACGGCCGGGTTTGAACCCGCCACCCTCAGTATATGGGGCCAGCACCCTACTCACTGAGCCACAGGTGCCTCTCTAAGGTATAGTTTTCTTAAAACAGTACTTTCTCAATGTTAGGCATCCATATGCCACTTTTTTTGATGCTTCATCTTTCTGAGACACCAACTACCTGTACCAAGACTCTCCTAATG
This sequence comes from Otolemur crassicaudatus, assembly GCA_963574585.1. NCBI lineage: Eukaryota > Metazoa > Chordata > Mammalia > Primates > Galagidae > Otolemur > Otolemur crassicaudatus. The sequence continues at coordinate 1,500 of CAUYQS010070985.1, read as the reverse complement.
TTTATTTCAATCAATGTCCCTTAAAACTTTTGACAACTGTGAATGGACGACCAGCATCACTTGCCATGAAGGAAAGTTTACCCTAAGAGTAAATGCAACAAAAAGTGCTGTTTGCAAATGGCTGATGGATAGCACTATCTACCCAAAGTGCTGAGCTTGAAGCTTAAGTCTTAATCTTCATTTATCAAAGAAGAGACAGGGGTTCGGCGCCTGTAGCTTAAGCGGCTAAGGTGCCAGCCATATACACCAGAGCTGGGGGGTTTGACTCTCAGCCCGGGCCTGCCAAACAATGACAATTACAACCAAAAATAGCCAGGCGCTATGGCAGGCACCTGTAGTCCCAGATACTTGGGAGGCTGAGGCAAGAGAAATCACTTAAGCCCAGGAATTGGAGGTTGCTGTGAGCTGTGATGCCACAGCACTCAACCCAGGGAGACAGCTTGAGGCTCTGCCTCAAAAAAAACAAATAAACAACTACCACCAAAAAGAAAAAAAAAGAGAGACAAGGAGATGGGAGGTGTTAAAGCAATACCTTCTTGTTGAGGTGTCCAAAAGGAGCAACAGAATAGAAAAGAGACTTCCTCAGTGTTAGTGATATTTAATATAACATCATCTTCCAATGTAGAGGTATGTCTGCCACACTTTAGGAAATGCTATGTTAAAAGAAGCTCTGCTGCTAAAGAACGAAATATTTGAAAACCATTTTTCTAGGTCACAGGAATCCCTGGGACTGGAACTTTCCAAAAGATTTCTATTCATTAGAGACATCTCTTCTACTTCACCCCTACACTTAAGATGCCAGAATCTACACACATCAAAAAGAAGGCTAATATGTACTGTTCTCTATAGGGAACCAATAGGGTGGGGCAGAGGAACTTCTCCATTTTGCTCTGTACACTTCTGTATTGTTGGAATATTTTTAAAGAGTGCATTATGGGGCAGTAACTGTGGCTCAGTGAGTGGGGCACTGGCCCCATATACCGAAGGTGGCGGGTTCAAACCTGACCCCGGCCAAATTGCAACAAAAAAATAGCTGGGTGTTCTGGCGGGTACCTGTAGTCCCAGCTACTCTGGAGGCTGAGGCAAGAGAATGGCCTAAGCCCAAGAGCTGGAGGTTGCTGTGAGCTGTGATGCCGCAGCACTCTACCGAGGGCGACAAAGTGAAACTCTGTCTCAAAAAATAAATAGTGCATTACTTCTGTGATAGAAAATGGTACCTATTCATTGTGGGAAATCTGGAAAATAGAAGTATGAGGAAGAAACTAAAAATCCTTAACTTAAAAACACTTGAAATTTGAGGGAATTTCCTTCATCCTTTTTTCTATAATCATATAACTATTGCTATTTGTTTTTTTGGGTTTTTTTTGAGACAGAGCCTCAAGCTGTCCCCCTGGGTAGAGTGCTGTGGCATTACAGCTCACAGCAACCTCCAACTCCTGGGCTCAAGTGAGTCTCCTGCCTCCGCCTCCCAAGTAGCTGGGACCACAGGTGCCCGCCACA